>JAFIDM010000003.1:66982754-67026639 GCA_023159025.1 Thereuonema tuberculata
TCTCTCTCTCTCTCTTTTATATGAAGTTATCTCATAAATAATGCAGGTAGGCTATTAAAAAAATTGCCATGTTATTTATGACCCATACTTGTACCATCCAGCTTTCATGCATTTCAGGCAGATCTTCCAGATGTTTAAATCACTCTTGAGTGTGATGCATGCCCTTCATGATGAATGCCAATAAGAAAATTGGGATATGAACAGGACTTTTTGTTTCATTCCAGAAATTGGTTATTATTATTTGTGCTCTTTTTTCTGGATCACCCGAAAATTACTGTGTAAACAGCACATATAAAAACTCTTTCTGTACAATATAACTATGGTAAATGCCTGATGGAACAACCTTTCTTCAGTTTCAGACTCTGAGAAAACTTTAAAATAGCCTAAAGATAGAATTTAAACCACTCATTTATGGGATGACCCACAAAATAATTCTAGCCAAGGGAACTGATACCTAACAATACCACAAATATGCGTGAATAAAAAATTTTGAATCTTCAATTCTTTAGTGTAAAATAACTGAAGTCTTTAACATTCAAGTGTTTCCTTAATCACCGACCAAATAAATATAGATGGGGAAATAATTGGGGTAAGAACTGAAATAGAATAATAATGAAAATGGATCATAGTTATTGGATAATTATATTGAATTATAAAAATAAATTATATTGCAATTTTCCTCTTTTTTTTTTTTGGTAAACAAGATACTGTGGAAAATCAAAAGCGTACCATTTTCAAATGCAGCTTATAATGAAAATTGTGTGGAAAAACCCTTTTTCTTAATGAAAAATAACAATCTACTAGTCAAACTTTTCACTGAGAAATCATTTTTGAAACAAAAAGAATCTGAAAGAAATGGTTTTTTTTTTCTTTCTGTAATGCAATTACTAATTTTATTTTGGTAAGTGCCAGCTTTCTTGACATATTATAATATGTGCATGTGTATATATAAGAATCCGCTTTTATTTACTTTATTTTTTTTTTTGAGAAGCCAAAATTTTTGATAAATCGTCATTTAAAAACTACCTTTTGTCTTTTCACTATTTGATGATTTTCTTTATGTTCCTTGAAGACAAAACAGATTACAGAATAAATTATTCCAAGTCAGTGATAATTCGCATGGGAGTATAATTTTTTACTCCAATTTACTATTATTCCCTTTCTTTAACTGTTAGAAATTGTCTTGTAATATTATTATTATGACTTAATTTTAAATGTGAATCCTGCAATGCCATGGTTTTTAAATTATTTATTACACAAATTTCAATCAAGTTTGTTAAATATAAATAAATATAACAAATTAAGAAGCAATGGATATCTTGATTCATTTCTAATGGATATCTTGCAATAGATTCCTTTTAAACATAAAAAGTTGTTGGTTATTATCTTATACCTTTCATCCATATTAGAAAATTCTATTGTAAATTCTTAAAAAGTCTGAAGTTGTAATAAAATAAAACTTAATGTTTTGTAGAAGACTAAAAGTTAAAACTATATTCAGAAAAAAAAAAAAAAATGACTGCACAACAATATAAAAAAACAAAACAGTTCCTTATATTTATTATTTATACCATAGCTGTAAATTCTCTTAAGACCTTGTAAAATTTAATTAGCAACTTGGCACAAAGTTAGGCAATGAAGTCAATGTCAGATACATACTTTATATAATCAATCCATCTCCAAAGAAACTGACTAACTCTTTTTTAATGGTTGCCTAATACTTAAGAGGGGAAATCAAGCACTGAATTCTCTACTTGAAATCTAAGTGTATCCAATTTATGATTATTAGAAAATTTAATAGTATAATTGAATTATGTAGACAATAATAATTTTTTCAATACTTCAAAGTTCTACAAGGTATTAAAATGAAAATCACAGCACCACAGTGAAAAAAAGAAAAAAGAAAGTGTGTAAATTTCCTTCAGAAAATACATTTTTTACAAAAAAAAATTTCTTATCCTGACTGAGTGTTCCACCTTAAACTACTTTTAGCTACATGGGGAGAGGGTTTGTAATCTCTTCATTGCATCTTTAAATGGAAAATAAAAATCTAGGATTTTGAACCTTTTTTATTTTTTTGGTTGGAAAGTTCATGATTTTTTAAATTAACTCCTCCCCCAATTTGGAAAAAGGACACAATGTTTGTTTTATTTTTTAATTTTTTTTTTGGTTAGAGGACCATCATAACTCCTCCCATTACAAAATCATGGATATGCCTATGTTTAGCAAAAACATGTTTGTTTAATCATTTTAAATTGCCATTTATACGTTGTAATTTTTTAAGGAAGACTTTCTTTTTTCTTTTATACATTTTTTATCCAAGTTAAGGATCTTTCATAACTTAGTTGAAAAGAAGTGCAATTATTTCAAAACAACTTATATAAAAGAACCACCATTATTTTTAATTATGCTTTTTATTATTTAAGTTCCCAATTCCTTCAAAACTCTATCTTGACATTACTTAAGACTTAGAAGCTTCTTTTCAGACGATTGAAGCAATCAAACTTCAATTAATCTATTTACTTCTTTTCACATTAGAGATTTTAAAAAAATGCTCTGATTCTTTGAGTCAGAAATGTCCTACTGGTATTCAAACTCATGGACACTAACATTACTGTTTCGTTACTGTTTACATTAAAAAAAAAAACAAAATAAAAATAATTTTAGTGATTTAAATAATTATAAATCATTGATAAACCATCTAATGATGGAAATCAGAATTTTAAAGTTTAGCAAATTCTGTCTACCTAATTCCTTCCAATGAAAATCGGTGGGGGAAGGACAGATAAGTGATAATTTTCAAAATATATTATAAATATAAAAGATAGAATAATTTCTAACTTTCTTATACAGATACAAAACTTTCAGCTAGAAGGCAAAACTAAAATTTCTCATATGTCTGATTCTTTCTGAATTATTAAAATAACACTACTTGCAAACCATTGAGAGAACTAATTAAAAAAAAAAAGTTGAATGAAGTCGTATATCTATTGGATTTACTATTATTATTTTGAAACTTTGTACTCTATCAATGATTGACTCTTTTCTATTGACATTCTCATATAAAAAGGATGACAAAAATGACGAAATTAATTAATTTAACCAAGTAAAGATTTGACATTATAATTTCTGTTACTATTCTTAATTAATGCATTCTTAAGCTATCTTTTTAGATGTCTCAAATTATTAAAAATGCAAGGAAAAATTCAATGGAAAAGTTACAACTGAGATGGTTGCAAAGATCCTCTCAATCATTATAATGACTAGCACAGTCTTCTGAGACAAAAATTAAAAGTATTTAAAATTGCAAAAGTCTTTTATTTAAAAAATAAAATTAAAATTACAAATAAAATCTGATGTTTAATCAGATTTTACTAGTAATTTTTATTCAATTTTTTTTTAATGACTCCTACAATATTAACACTTTTAGACCTTAAAAACTTCTTGTAAAACTGTCTGAATTAGGCAAATCTAAATTTTTTTATTTAATTTAAAATTTTTCATCAATTTTAACATGTCAATCCTAATTTTTTTTCATACATATATTAATCTCCCTTCTCCAACAATGTCAAACTGTGTTAATTGGCAATTAATAAATGACAATTTAATTAACAGCAATTTATCCCATTACTGTATAAAAAAAAAGAAAAGAAAAAAGAATATGATTGTAATTTAAAAATTGTAGCAAAATGAATACATAAATAATTTTGTAGTTCCTAAAGAATCAAATGTGATTAACAATGACTTATTTTCTAACAACTTTTGTTATTTTAGTAACCAGAGATTATTGTAAATACAGAATAACAAAGTTTATCAAATTAAGTATCAGTGCTTTTGTAAATTTTGTTCACAAAAAGTAGCATCCGAAAAGCATTAATAAAATACAAAGATTTACATGTGCTTCAAAATACGAAATGTAGTAACAAGGCAGTAAACTATTCAATATGGTAACAAAATCAAGAGCAGAAACTACCCTTAAAAATATAATAAACTATAAATATATATATATGCTACAATAGCAAAAATGCCTGAAAAGAAACATTAAATAATGTAATCAGATCTGCATTGAATCATAATAAAGAGGTGAATCTTATAATAATAAGAAATGTTGGTTATCTTGATCTTTTACCTGAAGAATGTGAGTAGCTTCGCTTTTGAGATCGCTGCTTTTCTTTGGATGATCTTTCACTGCTGTGGTTGGATTTAAGTGACTTGTCATCTTTACTTCGGCCTCCCTTTCTACCATTCCTGTGCTTGGATGACTGCTCTATACTAGCTCTATTTTTGCTGCTTCTCGAATCATGTCGTTTTGAAGACTTGCTTGATCCCAAGCGATCTTTTGCACTAGATCTGGATTTTCCAACTGGGTGTCCAAGCCTCATGTGGACTGGAAGTTTGCTAGAAGGAGATGAATGCTGTCCTGTGAAATTAACATAAAGGCAGTGTAAGTACTTTATTATCTAAGTAATCCAGCAGTACAAAGTCTTAAAATTTCTGAAACATTCAAAAATGCTTTTTTGTGAGTGAGAAATGTTCAGTATTTTTTTTCCTATGTGGCCAAACAAAAGGATGTTTTTAGAAAACATTTCTATCAAATCAACCAATTTTAAAGGAAATTCTAAAAAGTTCAGTAAGTTTCATAAATATTCAAGATTCAGTAACTTCTAATGAACCACACGTTAACATACAATTAAGTAATTGAAAAATAAAACACAAGGCAAAATGGCAAAAGGAATGTTTGAGCTCAATTATCATTTAAAAAAAGTCTCATGCTCAAGGACTAAAAGTGCCTTTATTCCTTAAAAAAAAAAAAGAAAGAAAGAAAGAAAGAAGAGTTGAAAAGGAGATTAAAAAGAACCAACATAAGTTGTTTGGTGTGCCAGTTTTAAACAAGGTACGATTAAAAAAATAGAGAAAACAAAAATGATCAAAATAACTGTTCAAATAACAAAAAATAACTTGATACATATATCGTGAATGTCAAAGATTACCAGGAGGCTACAAAAATCCATCTGATGCACTTGTTCCTAGCCTGATCGTCAGAAATGACTAATTAAGGATGACAAATCCAAACTCTTTTATTCGACTTTTTATTTATATAGCTCATTTTGTTATTCTACAATGACAAAAGAATTTTGGAAATCTTTGCAAATCTAAATGTTTCCTTAAAAGGTTTTAGAAGGGCTGTGGTGTCTGAGTGAAATTTGGATTTGCTAATGTACTGAAGTTGGAATCAGGAAAAGGAGAGTTGAATCAGTTGCTATTTGGCAGAGGGGTCATTAAATGTCAGATCACCAAATGGAGTTCACCACCCCATCACAGATTCTAATATTTTATTTTTCTTTTTACCTAAAGAGGGGCTTGAAAAAATAACTTCAGTGAAATATGCCCACAGTGACAGTAAGTTACGGAGAAACTAATTTTTGAAATTTGTGGCTTTTTATTGTGCCGCAACTTATTATTTGGGTTTCTTTCTTAATAGCTACTATAATACTCAACCCAACTTAACAAAAATTGATACCTAAAGGTAACTTTTCATGCTGAATCTGAAAACACAACAAAAATGCTCTATTTGTAGTAGTTTTTGGTGAACAGTTAAGATTAAAGCCTACAAGAAAGATTTAAAACAGGCATGTGGCACGAACTTTAGGCATTTGAATTTTTTTCAAAAGATCAGTAATCGGTTGCCCTACTTCAACAAAAAATTTCGTTCTGGCCTTCCATTCCTTAACAGAGAAAAAAATTCCTGAAGTTGAGCATTTATGCACCATTCATTAGTTTTGTTAATTACAATTAGTTATGTTATTATTTGATTACAATTAAAACGTGAACAAGTTCAAAATAACTATGAACCTAAATCATCAAAAGAAAATAACAGGCTGGCAATCCATCTTACATTCATACAAACTGCACACTTTTTTAATTTGCTGTAGGAGTCAGTAATGATTTTTAAAGTGTCACACCCTAACTTAACTGCCTTCCACTGCTTCCTTGCACTGAAGGGGCTCGAATTTTACAAAGGATATCAACAAATGAAATGAAGCACTGATCTTCTTGTCGGCTATGACAGCTTATTTGTTGATTGATGACGCTGCATACAATTAACTGATACATCTCCTCCTTTGTCACTTCTCTCCATTATGCAACTAATGAACCAGTTTTTATCATACACAGCAGCGATGTATACACCTGGCTGTAATTCTTCAAAGTTAAAATTGTTTGTTACAGTTGCACCGGTGACACTTAACTTTTTTGCACCATCTGACGACAGATGATAAATAGCCATTTCTTCATTGCCAATAGGTACAAATCTATGATGGCTGCAAGTCCCTTGGATGGATTTTGCACTATCTACACAGTTTTGTAGCTCACTTGCATGTTGCTGCGTTTCAGTTTCAGAAACAAAAAAACCCTCGATGTCAAGCCTTTTTTTCTAGCCCAGTTGTACAATTGAAAAGCTGTCAAAATATGATTACTTTCTGTTGCTTGTAAGAGTCACAGGAGCAGCTAAACATTTTACAGTTCCACAAACTCCATCACACGGGCTCTTGCCATGTGAAGTGGCAAAAAATGCCAATCGGCCTTTAGATTAAAGGTCTTCTTCATGAAAGTATAGGTAAAGGAAGTTTTTACAGTTCTTATATTGGGCACTTATCACTGAAGTATTGTATATATATTTTTAATCTGGTATTATTTCCTTCAAATGTTTTAGCACTAATTGAATAAAGACATGGACAGTTGCTGCCATGTGTTCACGCTCATCATTTATGACATATGCTTAGACACTGTAATTCATCTTTTGCCTCTTGCCGGTAATATACAATGAATAGGTGAATTGTTGCTTGTGAATTGTCCCAATGAAAACCTTCGATGGTATCTTAGTATATAAAGGAATAATTTTCCGCAAAGTCAAGCAAAATAATAGCTTGTGTTTGAGGTTGGATGGTTTCCTTTAAATTCCTTAAGTATGCTTCAGGACTAGCAGTGTAATGATGTGTTGTTGCATTATCAGCAGCCTTGCACATCGTTTTGCAGAAATCCTCCATAAATGTTGTCACAGAAAGCAATTTAGCTTGGCCATTGTGGAGCCACTGCTTATACACAATTGTGTTTTCAGGGTCCATTTCATTTTCTACAAAAATATCGTCTACTTTTTTTTTTCTAAGGCTTTCAGACCTGGACATTTGTCACCATGATAAAGCATACATCCTGGCGACTCCAATTAGCACACAAGATGATGGAAGAGACTTTTCTATTCTGTCTTCATAGGCAGAGCAGCTGCCAATAGTTTTAGATTTTTGTGTGTTTTGCATACACATACACTTTGCATTCCTCTTCCTGTAACAGTAACACACCAAGATGGTCTTATGAACAGAATTTTGAATTTCCAACCTTCAACTGGAACTTTGCATTGAATGACAAATAAAGTTCTTTTAGATTTACCAGTAGATGCTGTTTCTGTTTGTGGATTCATTTACCACCTTTCAATTTTTACTGATACAAATTCTTTTCTTCCTGGACACAATCTTGATGATTTGTCATCCTTGTAAAATTCTTTTACTTTTTGAACTACTTCACTGGAAAGTGTTTTTTCACAATTTTTCAAGGGTTTTGCCAATATTCCCTGAATCAACTTCTTCATTAGTTAACTTTCTGTTTAAGAAGGACTACCCCATAAAGCAATATTTTGACAGTGGGGAGTAAATACTTCTTTAGAAACTGAAGCATTTCTGTAGGAAACCCCCATAAAATATAGAAAGAAATCTAATTAAATGCATAAATAAATAAATACAAAAATATAAATTTACAAATACCTGAAGTGAAATTATTTCCGATTTGTTTGGGCAATTCAGCCATTAACAATTTGTCGAGTGATCGCTCAACTTCAGGAATTTTTTTATGTGTTCTGGAGTTGAAGGCCAGAATGAATTTTTTTTCTGGAAGTAGGGCAACCCTTTACTGATCTTGTGAAAAAAATTCAAATCCCACATGCTCGTTTTAATTCTTTCTTGGAGGCTTACAGCTTCAATGTGCATCAAAAAACTACTGCAAATAGAGCATTTTTGTTGGAGTTTTCGGATTCAGCACAAAAAGTTACCTTTAAGTATCAATTTTTGTGAAGTTTGGTTGAATATTACAGTAGCTATTAAGAAAAACAAAAAACAAATAATAAGTCACGGCATGTTAAAAAGCTGCAAATTTCTAAAATTAATTTCTCTGAAATTAACTGTCCAACTGCTGGCAACCCCTCTTTCAGTAAAAAATAAAATTGCAAGAATCTGTGATGGGGTGGTGAACTTTTATTTTTTCAACTAGGTGATTTGACTTGAATGACCGAGTTGAAGTCATACTTATTAAAAAAATTACTGGAATCATAGTATTAAAAAAAAAAAAAAAAATTCTAACACTACAGCTAAGGTTTTTGGATTAATTACATTATTGCAAACACTACATTTAAGGAATATCATTAGCAGGAAAATTTTAATCACTATTCTAAAGTACGATTTATTAACATGTTCACTGCCGAATACATGAACCCATGTAGATGACATCAGTTGTAGACATGCTGATTATACAGCACAGTGTTGTATGGCTAGGCAACTTATATTGATCAGTATGCTACCGGCGCTTGTATTAGAAACTTGTATTTATTGCGGCATCTCAGTAGACACCTCAAACTGTAATTAAACAATTGTTGGTACCGAACTTTTGTGTATGCGATTGGTTTTCCCCTCTCCATAATAATAAGTGATGTACCAGGGCCTTTATAAACACGAGATTCTCTAAATTTGTTGATTATTAAAATCAATAATCTGAATATGTTGATTTTTAGAATTCAGAATTTTTTTTTTAAAAAAAAAATAGAAGTTCCTTGATCATAAACCTAATTTGATTTTGTATAAATTTTTGGAGCATTTACATTTATTTTATTAATAAATAAAAAATACATCCTTTATTCTATTCTATTGACATTTTATATTGATTTGCTTCCATATTATTGATAAAACCATAAAAACCTACTAAAACCCACAACCTTCAGCTTGTGAGCCAGAGACTTTACCGATCGAGCTATGGCTGACAACTGAAATGAAATTTAAAAAACTCAGCCATCACCATTTTTTTTAGTTTTTGCTTTATTAAATACTATTCAAAATATGCAAATTTTCGAGAAATGTTATGTCTTCTCTTTCGCAAGCAAACATACAAATGCTTATTTTTGGAAAGGAATATAATAAAGCGGATTTGAATATATGTTTTTGCTATAATTCCATTGTTTTTTACAATGACTTATCAACATATTTTTTACATTAATGAGTTAAATAATTTAGACCTTTCTTGTTTGTAATAATAATATCAATAATTTAGTACATCAATAGTTATCATTTCATTTGCATCAGTTTTTGCAAATTCTTTTACTAACACTTACTGTTGAAGGGTTTATATTGGCACCTTTATATCTATTGAAATTCTTTTTTTTTTTTGGTGTTTTTAATAATGCAACTTTATAAAAAAAATTTAATTCTTAAATCATTTTCGTTGTATAAAATTTTGATGTTGCAGCTCATGATATGACCCTTTCATATGCAATGGCCTGTGATGTCTGATGCATCTACGTTTTTGTTTTTTAGAGCTCTTCCATGGTCTAAGATGCGTTCTGACAACGTTCTTTTTGTCTCTCCAACATGAAAATCACTGCACGTTCCACAGTCAATTCTGTAGATAACACCCTTTTCATTTTGTTTATCACGTACTAAAAAAAGTGATGGCCGAGTTTTTTAAACTATAAATATATTGGGAGTATTGAAAAGAAAAGAGATTTTAGAAGAATATGAAAATTGAAATGAAATGGTTACATTTCTAACATTTAGAACAGAATATCAAAATTTAGAACCAAATATCATGGGAGCATTGGCCCCTGAAAATACCCTATTCCTATAATGTTTGGGCTTCCCAACATGATGGTGAAATCCATTTGGTGATTTGACCTTCCGTTCAGGAGATGTTAGGGGTGGACAGACATGACAAATGCAACAGTTACTGATTTTGGTTGCTATCACAATAGCTCCCAAGTAATAAAATAATCTAGTGACACCTGGGGATCACTTACCCTTACAATGGTAGCAGAGAAAGTGCTAAGACAAAAATCAAATCTCACAAATTTATAAAAAGTTATAATTACATCAATTATTTCAGCTATTTCACAATAGTCCATCAGCAGTAGACATTAGTAATGATAGCTTATGCTTAATAAATCAAAATACCTGATATAATTATCATTTTAATTCAGTTGATTTTCTGTTTTATTAAATTTCTTTATAGAAAAGTTCAAAGATAGTTATCAGAAACATATTTTTCCTTGCAAAAAATACTTTTAAAAGTCTCACTTAAAACTACTCGTCTATTATATGAAAACATAATTAAATGTAAATAATTGCAATAGTGTGATTGATTACATCTTCAAGCAACTGTTCTTACTTGAAATTATATAGGCAACAAAATGTAATGGTGCAACCACATTGTTTGTGTGAATGAATCATGTTTGCCAAATATTTGAAGTCACAAAATGAGATTCTAAGATCCTAGGTTTCTGTATCGTGACTAGTCATATAGTCACGATTTTTTTTTTATTATTATTAATTAATTGAAAAAGGCAATCATGAATCAAATTTACATTTTGTTTGAATTATATTTGTCTTTTTCTTCAGTAGGAAAGTTTTCCTTAAATATCTTTCACTTTTAAATGTCTTTTTCCCAATTTCATTATTTGTGAATAATATGAAGTGTGTGTGTCCTTGAATGTTCATATGTTTGTAAAACAATGATGTTTAATATTTTACATCTAAAAATTTAAATATGTCAATCTGATTTCCACTAGTTGAGAATAGTATGTTATTTGCTCAGGTGAAGAAACAGCTGTAACTGTTTACATGTATTTTTATTCTCTAGATAAATTTTGTGTGGGCCTGGTAGCCGAGTGGTCAGGGCGCTCGGCTGCGGATTGGAGGTGGCAGGATCGATTCCCGACCTCGGCGGAGGGCGGGGATTTTTTCACGCTCCTTTCACCTCCAAACAGGTCCTAGGGCCTACCCAGCCCTCTCTCGCATGGGTACCGGGTTTCTTTCCCGGGTTCTAGGCGGGCGGGCGCCGGGCTGACCACCCAGCCCCAACTTCGTCCCATGGTCATGGAAACGCTGGGAGCCTGACTTCCCGCGCCCCATATGCCGAGTCTGGCGTGGGATTAGAGAGAGAGAGAGAGAGAGAGAGAAATTTTGTAGTTAATGTGATAGGAAATGAAAATGAATGAAACTTAATACATTCATCTGCAAATGAATCAGATTGTTATTATTATGAGTATTTTTAAGTTCAATGCAAAATCTTAAAACATTTTCTACTAAAGCAGCTTCAGTTACTTGACATTTTCTAGTTTAAAAGTTTATTATTTTGCTGTGTTACATCAATATGGTGAAGCTTTGAATTCATTACTAACATTCTACTACAGCCATTTTGTGCTAACTGATAGACACATGCAGTTATTTGATGAAACTCAAATTTCTGATAGAAATCACAAACCATAAAGAAATAACAAGGAAAAAATATTTAAAGAAATTCAATAAATTTGATAAATTTCTGTATATGCTTAATTTCTGAAGGTGCAATTCTTTTTTTTCTGCAATTGTATGTGACCAAAGTTATGAAGCTACATAATCGAGTCCTGTTTGTAATTTCAAACTCAAATGCCAATACAATTAATGGCTTTGTTATGGGCAGTTCTTTTTATCTTTTATCATCTAATCCATTCTAACTTTGTCAAATGAATTTATTATAATCTATAAACAATAATTTCATTAACAGAAAAAAAATAGTAATAACAATTTAAGATGAAAAAATAATTCGTATTTAACACCAAGTATGCTTACTGACAATTTACTTATTTTTGTTTCTAGTGAACTTGACAATGTAAAGATCTCCAAGTCGAAGCTTTGAAGCAGTGATACTGAAATCTTTCAAAATTAGGAATAAATAAAATCTATAGGCAATCTTGAGATTTGCTGGAAGCTCATCAAATAAAAACTAAATACAAACCACAAAGAAAGAACTAGAAAAACAGCAATATTGATTCTACAAAAATAGAAGTCAATGTTTCTTAATGGTTATCTAAATCCCTTTATTTCCTTAAAGTGGTGATTTTGATTAAGACTCCTACGAGTCCTTTACAAAGCTTTTAAATGATCATACTACTACTACTTAAGATTATTTAATTGAAGGGTCTTGTAATATTAGGCTGTGAAGTTGGAGTTTTTACAAGTTGTTTTTTTACGAGTAAATCAACTCCATTTAAAAAAAACAAAAATAAAATTTTTTTTTGGCTGCCCGCTGCTGTTTAGTGGAATACATTTTTTTTAAATTATGAAAGACAATCATATAGAACTTATACTGATCTTTAACTGCTATTCTACAACAATTAAAAAACACTGTATTTTACAATTACAACCTGAAGATATCAGGGTTTTTTCTTTCATTTACCTTCAACTATTAAAACAAATATTTTTAAATATAAGTTATGTCATTAGATATAAAAACATTATTTAATATTTTTAAGTTTTTATAATTATTATGTACAGATTAATTCTCATTTAAAACAATGAAGTGAAAAAATTCAATCAAATCCCACGAAGGAAAACAACACTTACCATCTTCAGTAGTGATGCTGATTTGTAAAGTTCCTGACACTGAATTTTTATTTTTTTCCAATTTATTAACTCTTCTATTAGTAACCCAGGAATTTTTTGCATTTGTGGAAGCTTTTTCATGATTCATGTTGTAATTGCTGGATGACTTTTTGGACGGAAATTTTCTATGTTCACCCGCATGTGACCTTTTCCTGGTTACCTCTGCAGTGGCGGCAGCTCTTTCATTGCTAGAAGTCTTGGGATCACGAACAACACTGAGCACAGATTTTAGGACAGGGCTTCGACTCCAACTTCTATCACTTGAGGGATCTGAACTTGATCCCGATTCATCATCTGATGACCACTTGTTGTTGTTCTTTTTCTGGTGTCTTTTAGCACGATTGAGAAGACTAGTCCTCAAATCAACATTTTTTGAAATGCCAGACGTATGACTTGGATGTTCAGAAAGAACTGTTTTACTTAGGCACAATGCAGTATGTGAAGCGTTTTGGGGTAAAACATTTGCCAAGGTACTTTTATGTTTATAAGAATATCTTTCTGGAGATTGTTCTGAACTACTGCTTAAAGAACTATAACGCACACTGTCTTTCTTACTTGATACCCGCTGAACATGTTTATTTTCTTTAGGCTTTGCAACCGGAGATTTTGCAGAAAGATGTTCACTCTTTGAAGTGTTCACTATACCTTTCAAGGAAATCTTTGTACTTCGAGGTGCTAATATCAAATTTGACTCAAATTTTTGCTTTCTTGCCTCTCTCCTTTGAGTTTCAGGGCTTAGTGATGAATTGGGGAAATCTTTAATGAAGGAATCAACAGAACTTTCTTTCCTTTTCTCATACTTACGATGATTTTCTCTAGATTCAGTATCTGACTGACAACTGTGATTACTCACTTCAGGTGAATTGTGGTTTGCATTACTTACGCATTTGGAATAATGATCACTTAGTTTTGGAGAATTAGTGTCTTGGAGATCTGCTTTTACACCAGACTGTGCGCTATCTGAATGAAAATTTGGAGTATTTGCTTTGTCTGAATGATATTCAGGGGTGTTCAACTGTTGAATAAATTCATTCGTTACTTGGCTATCACTGTTTATGTCGGCATCACCCTGCTGGCTTTCTAATGTTTTAAGTACAGGTCCGGGGGAATGCTTTTCTTCTTGTATAAACGAATCACTGACACTATTCTTATTAGAAATGTTACTAAGATTGGAGTTGTTTTCTAACACTTCACTGTCACTAAGTGATGATTTTGATTCACTGACCAAATCTTTACCTAAACTACTGTCGTCTTTAGCAGGCAAATTTTCACCACTGATATCTGCATTTGCACTAGTTTGTAAATCTTTGTTAAGTTCAGGGGAACTTGGAAACTCTAAAGTATCCTGAGTTGTGCTGAGATCTTCAGCTCCTAAGTGTGAAGTGTCTGATCCTGATTTTTTAAGATCGTGGCTATCATCACCACTTGATGAAGATAAAAATTCATAATCATCACTGTCCTCACTATCTGAATCAGACTCAAACCGGCTAAATTTGTCATTACCTAAAAATAGAATGGATTTTTACAAAAATCAATTACAATGCATCAATAACAATATGAACAAGAAGGCTTAGCGTGCGTGTATTAAAATAAAGAGAAAGTGAAAATAAATAAAATGCACTTACTTTGAAACATGATGAAAGGAGAAAAAAGAAAGATGGTAATAAACCTAAAGTTTTGGAATACTCAGCGTATTCCATCATCAGGGACAAACATATAGGACATTACAAAAATTCCCACCTCGTGCCGTCTTAAATGTTTTTGTAATGTCCTGTATGTTTGTGCCGTCCCTCATGATGGAATACGCTGAGTATTCCGAAACTGTAGGTTTATTACCATCTTTTCATTCTCCTTTCATCATGTTTGCAAATAAGTGCATTTTATTTATTCTCACTTTGTCTTTATAAATAACAATATTTTGAAAATTCAGTAGTTTCAACAGAGGCTAGGTAGTCTAGATGAATAAATTCAGTATGATTTTTTAAAAATACATGCAGTAAATTTTCAATTTTACCTCTGAAACTAAAAAACTAAAAAATACATTTTATAGTTATTAATTTCATTGTACGACTATAATATGGTCCCTTCCACAGTTTTATTTTTTATACTTTTTTCCTTGAAGACAATTATTAAAGATGTAATCAAATCAAAATAACTGGTTTGTCTAATATATGTAGGCCAATCAGAAAAAAAAGTTTACAAAGCTTGTGTATGAAAACCGAACTTTTATTGAAAGAAAATGAGATGGTGCCTTTAAACTGAAACAGATACTCTAGTTTTCTACAAAGTCACCTTAACACTTGAGATATTTGCCACAATGTTTGATCAGTTTGTCCATTCTAGCTGCACAAAAGTCAGGGCCCTGCGGTTGTAGCCATTTTTTTTTTGCATGCTTTGCAACTTCTTCATTACACGTGAAAATCAATGGGAACCAAATCTGGACAGTTTGCAGATGTCCCAAAATTTTCCAGTGGAAACCGTGTGTTCTCTGCAACATGTGGTCGGGCATTGTCATGAAAAAGGATCACACTATCGTTCAGAAGACTAGGACATTTCTTCATGTTGTTGTGCAATTTCTTTAATAAGGTTTCATAGTATCTATCAGCCTTGACTGTGTCCATGTTCCAGAACATCAACCAATAACAGTTCTGGGGCTGCATATCAGAAGACTGCTTTCAGCCCTTTTCCAGCTGAAGGCTGGACTATGAACTTCTTCCTCACTGGTGAACAGATATGTTTCCATTCCACTGATGATCTCTTAATGGTCACAGTAAAGTCTCAACCAGTAACAATATGATTAAAAAAATCTCAAACTTCCACTGCATACTTGTGCAGTAGACTGAAAGATGTTATCATTCGCCTCTTTGTTGTGTTAATGCAAAGAAGCACCCATCGTGCCCAGATCTTCCTACAATGCAACTCATCCTGCACAATATGTTGCACAATGCCATAACTCAAGCTCAGATCAGCTGCAACTTGTCGCAGAGTTACCCGTGTGTATTTTTAAATGAGTTCCTCAACAAGTACACTGTTAACAGTTGTTGTTAAGGAATGTAGACTGGCTCTTTGACCTGGTTTGTATTAGTGACAGTTTCCCATTTGTAAATGCTCAACACCATTTTGTAACTTGTTGCCTTGACATCACACCTTGATAAACTTTCAATGGATCTCAGATGCTGACTCTTTGCACCCAAAGAAAGAGTATAACTGCAAAAACTTCGATAGGAGACCAATTATCCAAGATGATTGCCATTTTGAAATGACAGCGTGCACTTCTAATGACACCTACAAAAGACTACGCGGCACTGAGCGGTACAGCCCTCTATCAGGTATTTCAGCAACCACCAGAATTGTGGCTAACTCATAAATATTTCATTTCTAGCAGTTGCAAACTTTTTTTTCTGATCGACCCTCTTAATTTTTCTGCATGCTGAATTTATTCACTTAAAAACTAAATACAAAATAGTAAAATTTTAAAACATAAAAAGAATGCCAAATGAATAAAATATCAAAGCAAATTAACCATCGTGACAAAAAATGATTCCGATGAGAAAATAAAAATCCACAATTAAAATATTCACTTCACTTTGCTTTAAGCACAAGTTTCTTGGGGGTTCGAAAGTGTTTTTATTAAAATCACAATAACTAAATGCACAATGATGCATAAATGATAGAAAAACAATCAGAATTAGATCTCGAGTTTTTAACTCAAGACATATACTCATTATTAGCTCATTGTATTTTCCAATTTTAGATCACTTTCTTATCACTGGGACCATGGAGCAGCCATATTAAATTTTATTTGATTGTAACGTTAAGAAAATATTCTGAAATTAAAAATATAATATTAATGAGATATGAGTGAGAAATTCAATGATAAATTTTGCATGTTTTTTTTTCTAATTATATTGTACATTTATTTATTTATTGTGATGCTTCACAAAAATGCTTTTGTTTGTTTTCTTATTTTTTCATTGCCCCATCACCCCCAGACACAAATAAAACAAAGATGCAACAGCTGCTGTCGCTACAGGCAATGAAACAATGACAAAATAATTTCTGCTAACTAGATTTCTAATTAATGTTAAAACTGCTAGATATCATATTAATTAAAAACAGAGAGAGAGAGAGAGAGAGAGAAGCTTTAAAAGTGATGTTATTTTAAATGTTAGCAGCAGTAATAAAAACACAAAAAAGGACAACCAGATTTACCTTGCATTTTAGAATTAATCAAGTTATCCAGTTTGTCTTGGGCTTAATATTAGAGAAGGCACCCATTACCTCAAGTGTCACTCATGATTAATGCTAAATGGTAGGCTTATAGGAGTTATTTCATAAGGCAACTTTTTTTCGCCCCTTTTGGAAATATAGTTAGGTTGGAAATATAGTATATAATTTTGAAATCTGTGGTATGTACTTTGTTTCACCATTAGATGGGGGTATAAATGTACAGTTGTTGCTATACAATAGCGAGCAAACTTTCATTGTTTCACCAGCGTTGTTCCAAGATGGAAATTAGTAAAGGAGTGTCATATGCAGAGCTATGAGAAGCAATGGGTGATCTTGCTTTGCCATATTGAACAGTGGCAAGGTGGGTAGAGACCTTCAAACACTACTCACACAGCAGACATCGTTAGGAATCTTTCATGGTGTTGGAGATGGGAAGTCTTACAACATCTTCCTTATTCTCCTGATCTCAGTCCATATGACTTCGATCTGATTACCAAAGTGAAGAAGCACTTGCATGGGAAATACTTTGTTAATAAAGAAAATATCGTCACAAGTATTTTGGCAAGAGGTGGCAAAAATTAGTGAAACACATGCAGCCGATGGTATTCACAGCCATCCCCATCAATTGCAACGAACAATTAGAGACTAATTTGACTATTGCTTATTTTATTGTATTGCACATTGCTATGTTCTCTTTGTAGTTCCATGTTCACTCTGAATATTGCATGTCATAATTAAACAATGATTTCAATATACAGTAGAGTCCTGAAAACTCTGCACTCGATAACCTGGATAACTCCCCCCTCCCGCAGGGCGGAAAAACCCCACGCCCTTATGAAAATTAAATAGCCTACTTTTAAAGGGTGTGGGATTTCTCCTCCCTGCCGAGGGAGGGAGGGGGGGGGGGGGTCAAGTGCCGAGTTTTCGGGACTCTATATGCTTTTTCCTTCCCAACTGCAGGTAACTTCTAGGCTCAAACCTCATCAAGTGGTGACATGAAGAAGCACAAACACAGACTTTCAAAAGTATATATTACATTTCCAACCTAACCACTTTTTCATGAAGAAAAAAATAGTTGCCATGACTTAATCAAATAATCCAAATACGTTTAACTAGAAGAATATATTTATAAATATATATACATATTTTTTTCTCTTAATTATCTTTACAAGATGCTGAATAAGAAGAGCACTCTGAACTCCACCATGATTGATATGGAATACAGAAGCAACAAAAATGTTCATTAGTTTAAAAACACCTGTTTCTATATTATCCAGCATCACATTAGAGATGAGAACCACATTTTGATTAATATTTTGGAAATAAAAATCCCTGAATAAAAGCTTAATCAAAACCATATAAATAGTAGATACAAGACATAAAGACAAAATCGGCTATTGAAATTAAATGTGTGTGTCATGTTAAAATATGTGTAAGGAAAAAAACATCGTGAGTCAAAACATCACTTGTTTTGTTTTCATTTTACAAGTTTTACACCATCATTGTCACATCATTCATTCGAATTCATGAATCATGAACATTAAATTTGAAACTTGAAATTGTAAGCGATTCTGCGGAGATAATCAAGAGGCTCACGGTTCCAAAGTCGTTAACGATGGCCAGGATGCGCTCTGCTCAATTTCTGTACAATTTTGGTGGTTCTGGAGGTGGGATACCGGAGATGGCCTGAATTATTTTAGCGTGATTTTTCCCTTGCTCTACCTTCAGGGCGTCGATAAATTCCCAGATGATAAGATGGAAGGAAGACTGGTGCCAACCTTCAATCGTGTTATTGGTGTGGGCAAATCCTCCGAGTAACAATTTGTAGCAGTTCCACAGTTTGGAATTTGGATTGGGAACTTTGGAGCCCACTGTTGGTTCCCAATCCACGTGTTTTCAAAGTAGTTCAAGTACATGATGAGAAATTTAGAGGATTATCTGGCATGAATGTGTAGTCTTATTACTGCAAAAGTTTGAGGGGTTGAGAGTCTAATCTGTGAACTAAGCTTGGTATTGAGTGTCTAATCCGTGGGAGAGAGGGGTTGAGAAATTGTTATCTTAGGGAGTGAGATTCAAATCCGTCAAACACCATTATTTTTAACTAAACTCTGTTTAAACAAAAAACTGTTTTAAAGGGGTAATTTTTGCAAATTTATAAAATAAAAAATCCTGAAATTTCAGATAATTTAGGAGCTTTTGAGCAAAAAAACCTAAAATTTCAATAATTTAAGTAAATGTACATTACGCAATATTTTTTCCTAGAAACGTTAAAATAAAATGCTTCAAAAGTACATATGAAATTGGAAATAAGCCCACCAAGGTGATTTAAAGGTGACTTAAGGTTCAAAGAGATGAAACTATCAGAACTGATTGTCATCATAATTTTACAGAGGAATGTAATAAATATTATCTAATATACAGTGTGAAGCAAAAGTCGCGCACCATAAGGATTTAGGGGTATAGGCAAGCAAAGAATAATGTATGATACAAAACATGTAGTTTACTTAAAGAAAGTTTTTTTTTAAAAGTTTGATAGCATGCTCAAACTGTTCTCCTTCAAATTGTAAACACTTGTAGTTCTGTAGTGGTATGATTCCTGAACATATTGGAGTTTCTTGCGTAATGTCTCTGCATTCCAAACATATTCAGTCTTTCAGTTGCTGAATACTTCTTGGATGCTTCTGATACACAACAGATTTTAAATGGCCCCACAGGAAGAAATCTAAAAGTGTAAGGTCGGGTGACCTGGGTGGCCATTCAACAAGATCTCATCGTCTAATCCACTTGTTAGGAAAATGCTTTGAAAAAGTCTCGCACAATCACTGCAAAATGTGGAGGCATGCAGTCATGTTGAAAAAACATGTTGCGTCTCTTTGTTAAAGACACATCATCGAGAAAATCCATTAAGAAGGCCAGCAGCATGTGGAGGTATGTTTCACCTGTGAAATTATCATCAAAAAAGTATAGACCAATAAACTGCTCTTCCCATATTACAGCTCATACCATGACCTTAGAATCATTTTGTATGTGACTTTCTTCCATCCATTGAGGATTGCTGTCCGACCAATCGCGACAATTTTTCTATTGACGTGTCCAAGGAGGTAAAACATGATTTCATCATTGAAGAATATGGATGGATTACCATAGTTCAGAAACCACTTTCAAAATTCTTGTCATCCCCGTACAAATTCCGACGAGATGAACTTTATAAGGATGGAAAGAATCATACAACTACATAATTACAAAGTGTTTACAAGTTAAAGGAGAACAGTTTGAGCACATCATCTAACTTATAAACACCTTTTATTTATGTAAACTACATGCTTTGAGTCATTCACCATCCTTTACTTGCTACAATTCTAAATTCCTATGGTGCATGACTTCTGCCTCACTCTGTACAACAACAATAACCACAATGATTATAACAAAGCAGAAAAATTAATGTTTCGTAAAATTTGATCTTTCAACATATAATAAGTTTGAAAAACAATGTAAAAAGAAAATAAATTACCTTTTGTCTTTCCAACCTTTGGTGAAGATGAAGTTTCTTCATCATTCAGTAAACAATACCTGTCTTGTGGCCTCACTAATATAGGCTTTGCTTTTGGTTGAGATGAAGAGAGACAAGTTCTTTCAACACTTGATTTTTCTGATATCTGTGGAGGGTCTAAAGGAACTGTTCGAATCTGAATGAGATTAGGATTGCTCTGTCTATTGAAGCCTTTGTTATTTTGACGTGGAAAGGGTTTATTAAAGTTCTGGAATAAAGCAAATAAACTGATTGTTAAATAAGTGAAAACAAATTACATTGTAGCTATATAGTGAATCTACAAAGTATATTGTAGCTATTTAGGCCCAATGAAATGACACAATTAGATATTACGGAATGAATGACTTTGTCATCTTCTATTTGATTACATTATACTAAAAAAAAATTATTTCTAGCTCATCAATCATCGACAAATATGAGTTAACTATCTTTGATTAAGCGACCGACATTCAGGATCCATTAGTACATCAAAGCATTTTGATAGACTTCAATGATGAACAGTTAAAAATCTTAGTAATTTAAGGACAACAGTTTTCTCTGATTTGGGCAAGTCATCTCTTCCAGATCTTTGAAACAGAAAAAAAATCTTAAACTTAGCAGTCTGCTGAAATATATGACAACTATGTCAAAAACCTGGCCCAACTGACTTCGCAGGTCAAGGCATAATGAATTGAAGAATGGAAGGATTTCATGAATTCCATACAAACAAATGGCTACTCCATAGATCACAGACAAAATATTGCAAATACAATAAATCTGTCATCTCAAGGATCAACTAACATAGTAGGTGGACGACTCACTAGAGAAAAACAGAAACAGAAAAGAGAATACAAAACTGGAATTCACAACAGAGCTTCACAATGTATCTACAATGAAGTATTAATTTAACAGATGAATCGTCATCAAAGACCTTCTGGAAGACTTCAATATTGATCTTATACACTGTTGTCACTGACTGGATAAGGTGTAAAAACATGGAGGATATTTTGTTGTAATTCTGATCATGACACTATCATCGGAGCTCTATTAATATGTGCTTTGCTTTCGGTCATTGCTTCCATCCTCAATCTCAGTGACAGAATAAAATTTAAGATACATCTCTAATTTGTCTATCAAAATTTTTATTTAACAATGAATTATGAATTAAGTTGAGATATAGTCACAAGCAAAAGGATAGAAAATCAACATTAATGCAGCATCACCTTTTTTCTCATTGCTTCAACACTGATTCAGGCAGGAAATTATCTTTCAAAGTAAACAATATCTACACTGAAAGGGCTTCATCAAAATAATTTAACGTATAGTTTTTAAAGAGATTTTTCAGCGTGACTGTGGGCGAAGTTCCTGCAAATGAGAGACTGGGGTATTTCCCACATCATAAAAGAGAGATAAGACTAGGCCTTTCACATCCTATTGTGCAGGAATCATCTTCAGATCTGTTGTGTTCAGACCAGAAGACGATTCCTGAATAGGATGCGAAAGGCCTCGACTATCTCTCTTTTATGATGTGGGAAATACCCCAGAGTCTCATTTGCAGATTTTTCAACATTTGTCAAGCTGTACATGAGATTTGCAAAGGAATTATTTGTTGCTCTTTGAAAATTCACAACTTGCATTCACAGGCACTCTTGAACATTATTATTATTATTCCAAGTAAATAAGAGAGATTTTTAAAATACAATGTTCCTGTAGATTGAATAGATTAGCATCTTGCTAAAATTCATTTAATCTCTGAAGGTATTTACATTGCCTGCAGACTTCTTCAACTCAGAACTAAAACTGAACGCTGAACATTTCTTGTCACTGATTGACTTTTGGGGTGTAAAAAGCAGCATCAATCACATATTTCTTTCTTCATTTGAACAAATTTCTTGACAGAAACACAAAACAGGAAGCTACGACATCATTATAATGAGTGAGGTTTTAGAAATACTTTAGGGATAACAGTTAACAAGAACTTAGCGTAATCCCAGAATGCATTGCAAAATACTCGTTTTCCACTTTCCTGTGAAATCACCAACGAAAGCTCATTCACAAAATGAGGTAAAGGAAAATCTAGTTGTAAATGACAAGTTATTCTTTCATGAAACCAGAGTATAAGGGAATTAATGATCCATAACAAAGAATTTCATTTTTTTACATTTGTTTGCAAAAAAAGTGAACTTAGAATTGTTTTATTAATCCACTGAAATGTAATGATCTACTAAATCAAATATTATTAGCAATTTTACAAAAAAAAAACTTTTGCTCGATTAACAAATCACAAATTTAGGTTGAAATTGAGACATTAATATTTATACAAAACTTACATCACTTAAGACATTGTACATACAAATAATATTCATAAAAATGATTATCACAATAATAAAATATATAGAACAAAAAAAATTAAGTTTCTTAATCACAATGAATACCGAAGTAAAAAACAAAAAAATACCTTTTTGGAACGAGGGAATCTGGAAGGAACAACTACATTATTCCTCTGTATAGGTAATATCTAAAGAACCACAAAATAATAATTCAGTGTTAGTATCAGAAATCAAATAAACCAAATATGATTAAGATGATATAAAATACAGATTTGTTTTTTTTTTTTTTACATTACTGCACTTCTATTCACTTTGGCTATTCTCAAATATTACAGAATGAATGAAATATCCTTTGTAACTTCTGAGAATGGTAGCTCAGATGATATAAACTAGCAGTTCACAACCCATTTTGATTGTGAATCCAGTCAGCATTTTAGCAAACCCCTCCTGTAATTATGAAGATTATAGTTTTATATATTTCTATGGAACAGCATTACTGAACTTTGAATATAAATGGCCTAGGTTTCTTTGTGAACCACCAGATGGCAAATGCTGGTACAGTTGATTTTCTTTGGACTGGAGTAATTAGTGTTGATCCCTACAGAGATCAGGCATTTTTTTTTCCCCCTAGTAATTTTCCCTCCTGAAAATGGGAATGGAATATTTAAAATAAGTATATTTCTATACTCTTTTAGTTTAAAATTAAAGTACATAAAAAAAAAAAAAATAATAAATTCTGAACACACGTAATTCCAAAACTAAGTAACACATGGACTCAAAACTATACAAAAAAATAAAAATTTTGTATTCTACAAATGCTTTTAAAAAGCACAAATAACTAAAACATCCTAGTGTTTTTGTTTCGAAGCTTGTGCCTGGGATACCCGAATTTGTAACTTACTTTATTACTAGAAATGCAGCATAGTTCTTTGAAAGATTTCAAAGGATTTAAATATGCATTTCTTGTCTGTGATATTCACAAGGTTTATATCACTTCATAGTTCTTTACTTTCTAAATTTTTCAAGACCTTTCAAGCAATGAATACCTTGCTTTTTTTATATATTAAATTTGTAATGAATTGCTGTAAACCTGCCATTCTTACAACACTATGTTTATACGTACATTCATACAATTAGCCACAATGGCAACTCTAAAAATGGTGTCAGCTAAAGATATGAGCATATACTTGAAGAAACCTTAATAATCTTTTTATCATTACTTCTTTAATTTCATCACATGAAAGTAAATCTGGGAATGTGATTTACCATGATTCATTAATATCAATTGTTAATATTTTGTTAAGTACTGGAGCCATTTTCTTTTAAAAACTCAAGCATTTACAAATTCTTGAAAATGAAAACAAAACCTCCAAGTATTTTAATCTATACATACACACACATTTTCTATGAACTCAATTACACTGTTATCTGACAACATAATACTGTAGTTTTAAATTATCATTACTATAATTTTAAACTTACTTCTTGATGTACTTCAAGAGGT
This sequence comes from Thereuonema tuberculata, assembly GCA_023159025.1. Classification (NCBI taxonomy): domain Eukaryota; kingdom Metazoa; phylum Arthropoda; class Chilopoda; order Scutigeromorpha; family Scutigeridae; genus Thereuonema; species Thereuonema tuberculata. The sequence continues at coordinate 67,007,079 of JAFIDM010000003.1, forward strand.
CTTTTGGACAATAGGGCTGCCCGTCTAAGAGCTTCCAAATCTTCTTCATCTTCTTTTCGTACATTAGGGGAATCTGTTTCATTTTGCTTTGAACGCTAATTATTAATAAAAATAGGTAAAACAAAATAATAAATAAATTTTATCATTTTCAATTACATTAAAAAAAAATAGCAATGCTAGAATAAATCTAAAAAAATAAACAATTGAGGGCAATTCTATTAGTTTTGTAACAAGCAGTTGCCATTACCAAATTAAGCTGTTATGACATTAAACCACTGGCTCACAAGTAGAGAATGTTTAAAGAGCATTCAGCATCCGCTGCAAATAATTTTAGACTTTGTTTTTACAAACTACTTCGTAATACTGTCGTTTAAAATTAAATTACTGTAAAAGCACTTATTTTCGCTGAAGATATTGGTGATTTTGCGAGCTGAAAATTTCGCGAATTTTATATGAACAGAACAGAAAAAAAGTAATTCGCGAGGCTTAAATTTTTGCGATTAAGACGGCCTCGCGAAATTAAGTGCTTTTACAGTAACCAAAAATTTACAATAAAGGAGTCCTTCAGAGACTTTTGTTTCTGAGGAATTTGTTTTTTTTCCTCTGAAATATTCAGGTATTTTTAATTCTGTATAGACATTACTGTTCATGAATGTAAATGCATTGCATAAATCAATGAGCTCCAGTCAAAATATTTGTGCTGCATTGTTTATCAAATTCAACAAGCATGAATTTGAAGGTTATAAACAACTTTATGCTCCATCTGTCTGTAAAAATAAAAACAAGCACAGAGCAACATTACTATTTTAATATGTTAACTTTATTACATTTACTAGCTATTCAGAAGTTATTTCAATATTTAGTTCTTAAATATAGGAAAGCAATTGTGTCTGTATTTATCAATTGTTCCTATCTTTTGCCCCTTTACCCTTTTATTTATAGTAACAAAACAACAAAAATAATATAATTTAAACACAATTTCTTGATGAAGATCATTTTAATTAAAGTAATTAGAAATAGTCATAAAATAAAAAATAAAAGAAGCATAATTTTCCACAAAAAAAATAATAATTACTAGATTTTGATAACTGTTTTTCAACAAGTGATTGTGATAGCTATCAGTGTGATACAGATAAGAGAGATAACCAAGCTAGAACTGTTTCAAGAACTATTTACATTCTGAAGTAATGTACCCCAATTTAAAACAATGCTTTTCATTTTTTTTTTTTAAATCGTTATCAGATTTTTAAGTCTTCATAATATACATTTATTTTATTCATTAATGCTTTTAATTAAGATTTTCTTGATTCTGCAGAACTACTTTAAAAATGCAAGATTAGTTAAATAAAAAAGGATTTCAAAGAGAAACGATACAGCAATAAATAAGAATTTTTTTTTTTTAATTATGCTGAAACTTTATAAAAACAGATTTAAATTACTATTTATTTTCTTTTAAATTGTAAATTAGTGAAACCCAATGACTGATTTAGTTTGCAATCATCATTTAATGATATAATCTGAAAGAAAGTACCATTACTTATTAGCAATAATGAGAAAGTATTACGATAATTTTTTTAAATCTCTTTAAATCTGGGACTAAACAAATGAAATCAAACACTTTTCGATTTCCAGGCATATCTAGATGAAAACAAAGCAGCAAATATTTATTGACAAACACCCTTATTCCCCAGGTAAAACAAGAGGGCAACAAAATAAGAGGAGAGAGAATCAATTAAAAGACGTTCAAACAACAACAGCATTAAAAGAAGATAATGACAAGACTAAAATTGCCAACTTTTTGCTGTGATAATTTTAAAATAAGAATTTATAATTGGAATATCATGATGTCTTTGTCTCGTAGGAATTTAACAACAAAACAAACGGTACTTAACTAAGGAAAGGGATATCTTTCATAAGCAGTTAATTAGACATCTATTGGTTTAGTAGATTTTCACTTAACCATAATTCTTTTAATACCATGTTGGTTAGTTGGGTTTAATGGGCAACAGCAACTTGAACATGCTGCTCTGGGAAAGGTACTGAAATTTTGCATTCGAGGTCTAGTACCTCCATTCCATTAAGGAGAATTGTTAATAATTTTGTGCGGTTTTACTTTCATTTACTTTAAAGCAGCAAATTCTTAAAGCTGTAAAAATACTTATTTTTTAAGGGGGGAAATAACATTGTACAAATTTAGGAAATAAATATTCTTAAAAGTTAGTGACTATTCCTTTAGATTACAAGTTGTGATTAGAGTGTCCCACTACAGACCTATGCAGGCCCTTGGGGTTGCGGGAGTTACGGCTCCCGGCGCTTCATGACCAACGGGAATATGTTAAGGTCGGGTGGTTAGCCTGACGCCCGCCCACCTTTAACTCCCAGGAAAGAAACCCAGTACCCATTCTACAGAGGGCTGGGTAGGCCTAGGACCCGTTTGGATGAGAATGGAACATGGAAAAATCCCTTGCCTCTGCTGAGGCTGGGGATCAAACCTGCCACCTCCAATCCACAGATTCCTTTAGATTAATAATGTATTAATTCATAAAATCCTTTGAATGAATACTTAGCCCTCTCTTTTAAGTGAGATGATACATAAATCACAGACTCACTTTACATGATAAAAGCCACCAGAACTTTGATAGCAGCTGACTAATCTTAATGCTGAAACGCTATTGTGAACTTGAGCAGAGAATAATTTCATGGAAAGGAAAATAAAAAAAAGTTACAAATTGAAGCATTTTTAGCTGTTAACAAAGTAAGGTTCATCATCAAGTTTTTAATAAAGCCTTCTTAAGGTTTTTGTATGTCTAGCTTTATACTTTGATCTAGTTAAAGTAAAACAGTGATACATAAGAATAAAGCTTCTGGCTTATTGGTGTGATGGTTATAGCATCTTCCTCTCATGACAGTATGTGATTGGCCAATTCTTGATGCTTTGTTTCCAGTTTCAAATTCTTTTTTTTTTTTTTTCCTTTATTAAATTAGGATGACTTATTTGACTGATAAACACAAAAATGAGTGATGCATAATTAATAATAATATCTTTCCATGTAATCTGTCTTGGTAGAAATTAATAGCTTAATAATCAATAGAATCATCACTTCTTACTTGATCAATCAATCAATCAATAAATAAATTTAATAATTTTGTCAACAGTTGATAAAAAAATTAAATAGTTTCCTAACAAAACCTTTGTGAAATTGTGGCATGAAATATATAAAGACCCAAAAGTTATATTTCAACTGAAACTATAACATTTGGTGTGATGTCTGTTAGATTCATCTGTGAATTAAGCATAAACACAAGAATAATTAGTAAATTCCTTCCATTTAGGACTCCACAAGAAATAGTAAAATTGATGTATTTTCTTTAGAAAACTGCATTTTGTTTTGAATGCACAAAGGAGTGAGGACCTAAAAAACAAATTTTATATATTTTATAGATATTTTCAGTTTAAAGACGATCAAGTTTATCATTTCTAGAAATACAGCAATACAAATACTGATATGTATATCCTTAATATCCAAATATTTAAAAAACTACGCATTTTATTAATGATATTCTTAAATCTTTGCATTGATTCAGAAAATAGAACTCGAAAGTAGTAGATTCTATTGAAAATTTAGGCTTGGCTTACGGGTTTCAGAGAAGCTAAAACAGCAAATCTTAACGCCTGCAGATCTGCGTCCTGAAATAAAACAAAGAAAACAAATGTTTAAATATTTTTGCTACTCAAAACACTTCAAAATAGACAGTCAAATTGAAACACTCTTAAAATTACTTCTTCCAAAATTTTTAACTGCTTCCGAAAATCCCATTTACAATAATTAACAAATCCAATAACAACCTTGCAAGCTATTGTTTAATTCAAGTGTTACGCTTTATATTTTTAGATTAAATTTAGAAAATCTTTTCCAGGCCAACAGTTAAACAATATGGGCCAAACCATCAAGGCGGAAATTACGTTGAAAATAGAAAATTTAAGCTAATTAATTAACAGAATAATTTTTGCAACAGAGTTCTTACAAGTTTAATTCTTTTACGATTATGGGATTACTGCTACTTCTTATTCTAACATTACAAAATTAAATAAATTTTGTATTAAATTGAGATACTCACTTCTTCCTCGGTCGACATTTTGGGAAAGTAATACCCAATGTTCATTGTTGAATACTCTCGATACCAGGTCTTAGCAACCAATTTTCGAATGCGGAAAGCTAAATAATTGAAATAAATAAATAGATAGTGCTGAAAGGATTTTTATTTCCTGAACTTTAAGTAAAAAAGCTGAATTAAATTTTACTGCCATACAAAGCATTTTATTACAATTTAATTCACTTGTGAATTTGGGCGCTAGAGTGCGCTGATGGTCACCTTCTCTGATGATTGGTTGAATAAGTGCGCCTTCTTTGAAATTTGAGGGAGGTAAGAGACAACTTTTATTTGTATAAAATTATTATTAAATGAATTGAAAGCATTTTTATTTAGGAGAACATTTGAGATAGTACAGACATGTTGTTTTCTACTTGTCAGATTAATCTGTTTACTATAAAACAAAGTAAAATAACTTCTTGCTGTAGTAAGTCGTTATATATGAATAATCAAGATCAGGACACAGCCAGTTTCTTATGAACGGAATTTTAATAAATTATTTATTTACATAAACGGAGACGATAGACAAATTTTATTAATCTTCGTTAAAATCTAGAGTATTATTTTTTTCTTTCTTCTGTACCGTCTTTTAAAAAACTGAAACGAAACAAAAGTTTAATGAAAAAAAAAAAACATGTTAACAGCAGGTATTTAATTCTAATGAATTATTATCATTTTTCATTCAAGTTTGAATAATTACGATTTGGTTTTTTAATTTTATCGTTTAAAGGAGAATGTAGTGGATTGAATTGTTAAATCAAATGTTTAAGAGTAATTCAAAGAAAATAATATTTAGATCAGAGAAACTTGTCCTGAGTTACAAATGTCTTTAATTTCATATAATTAAAATTTAAAAAAATCATTAGATTACAGTAAACCATACAAATGAATCCGCCTAATTTATTTTTAAACAACGAAATAAAAAAAAATATTCCGAAACTAAACATGTAGGTAAGTTGGGATGATTATTTAATTTAGTCATCATTCCCTTAAAATTTATAAAGCTCCAATGATTTTAGCGAAACTGAATTTGTTAAGTTAAATTTGAATTGCAAATAATCGCCCTCAGTTTGATATCCTTTGTAATTTCCTAATGTCATCGAAGTTGCTTTTCCATTGATACTTATTGGCTAACATCACTCATTCTCTCTTTTTTTTTTCTTCCTCGAATGCCCTCTCAAAATATGAAGGTGGAATTTAAATAGGCAGTATTTTAAATTATAAGTTAATGTTTCTAAATATGTAAGTTTATTTTATTCTGTTTAAAATTGATAGGACGCCGACGCACATTGAATAAAATATTACAATAACATATTAAAAACGACTAGTTTCGGTTCAATGCTAACAATTAGAACCTTTGTCAAGTAAGTATTGATTCAATAAAACATGTCTTATAAAGCAAACAAATGTCCTTTTTGGGGGAAAAATTATCGGATTGGTTAAAAAAGAGAACTAATTTAACTGGTTGAAAAGGAGGTTTAGTGCATTGTGAATGATGAGGGGGAAAGGGGAATATTGCCTCTATTTTTTTTTATTTTTTTTTTATTTTACCTTTTTTGTTTATGTATTTTAGAGAAGCCATATTGATCTATATTTTGCACAGACAAACACTGATTATAACAGTGTGGATCAGTAACAATAAAAAAGGACTCTTTACATTTGCGTAGTAATGTATTACTTTCATTACATATGATGGAAGCCTTATCAAAGTCTATGCCATGTCCCTTTTCTTGCATATGTGTATAAGTATTATAATTAGTGTTTCTAGTTTTAATTGCATATTTATGCTGGGCTATCCTCTGTGACAACCTCTGACCCGTTTCCCCAATGTAATGGCAAGAGACTCCATTTTGACAGGGAATGGAGTAGACTACTCCTTTTTGCAATAAGGGGTCGTTTTTCTTTTTTGGATTACTGCTAAGATTGAACAATTTATAAAGATTGTTGTTATTAGGGGATGTGAGTGAAATGCCAACTGGGCGTAACAATTTAAGGGCCTGGAATATCTCTTTGTAGAACAGAATAGAAGTGTATTTAAATTGATCTTTGTTTATACTATTATCATTATTGTAGTGGGTTCGCATAGCCCAGCATAAATATGCAATTAAAACTAGAAACACTAATTATAATACTTATACACATATGCAAGAAAAGGGACATGGCATAGACTTTGATAAGGCTTCCATCATATGTAATGAAAGTAATACATTACTACGCAAATGTAAAGAGTCCTTTTTTATTGTTACTGATCCACACTGTTATAATCAGTGTTTGTCTGTGCAAAATATAGATCAATATGGCTTCTCCAAAATACATAAACAAAAAAGGTAAAATAAAAAATAGAGGCAATATTCCCCTTTCCCCCTCATCATTCACAATGCACTAAACCTCCTTTTCAACCAGTTAAATTAGTTCTCTTTTTTAACCAATCCGATAATTTTTCCCCCAAAAAGTACATTTGTTTGCTTTATAAGACATGTTTTATTGAATCAATACTTACTTGACAAAGGTTCTAATTGTTAGCATTGAACCGAAACTAGTCGTTTTTAATATGTTATTGTAATATTTTATTCAATGTGCGTCGGCGTCCTATCAATTTTAAACAAGTTTTTAGCGCACGTTAAAATTTTTTACATTTTTATTTTATTCTGATTTATGCATGTTTTTTTATGTGGTGAATTACGACTTAGTTTGCATTGAAAAAGTGAAGCCATCTTAAATTTTGGAGATTGTGTTGTGAAGATATGACATTGATGGGCAACGAAGAGAACTGAATGAAAAATATGGCTTAATATGTACATATATACGGATGGGTGACTCAAACAAAAGAGCTGTTTTTGTTTCCTTAAGTTCCTATTTAAACACACCCACACTGATTTATTTATACATATTCAATATTTAAACATGTATAGATTGACTACAATAAAGGAATAAATTTAAGGGGTTTTTGTAACTTATCGCTTTAAATATTACAAATATAAATGCATTATAATTATAAAACAGATGCATTGGGGTTTCTTTGTTAACTTGACTGAATTTTTGAGATTTACAAGCAATCAAAATTTCTCGAGAAATTTGAAGCATGTGTGGTCTGTTATGTCTCTAGACAGACGTAGAAACTGACCAGTTACTTTGAATAAAATCTTATAAATTTACCGTTTTGATTCATAACCTCAAATGAGAGCTCTTGCAGTTGCATCTAAACAGTTTATCTAAAAAAAATATGTGCAGTGCAATGGATTAATTTGTTTGTGATGAATGCTAGTATCATTTACTTAAATCTAATTTAACTTTTATATTTTCAGTAGCTGTTTAATCTTACTGTTTAGCTGGAAATTAGTTCAGATGCCTTCCCTATCAGAGTTAGATGCCTTGTTTGAAGGACAGTACATTCTCCATGAAACCATAGGAGCTGGTAAGTTATAAGAAACAATTCATAAAAACTTAAAACTTTTAACTTTTTTATAAAGATTATAAGTAATAAATTCAGTATTATCTGCAAGCACACTTTAACAGAAAAAGAAATCCAATAAATTGTATTTTTTAACATTCCAAAATTATTTGTTATCATTGTATTTTTGAGAGATACTATACACACTGTGGATTTAGACATAAAGAGACATTAGTTAGATATGTTTGTGTGCATAATTATTGGTGTCAAACAATAACTTCTCAAAACATATAAATTCCTCTTAATCAATATAAAGAATATTTTAAACATTTTTGAAAATGGTTGAAGAGAAAAATATCAAGAAACATAATTTGGAATTTTGGTATTCCATGTCTGCAGTCAAAATTTCATTCCCTGATCTGTACACAATGGAAGCTCTGATTAAGATGGAAGCCATGCATTGTATTATGTTTTGCTATTGTTCACCTGCTTTGTTGAGGAAAAAAAAAATGTAATTCCTCAGACAGCCATTTTCGCTCAAATGATCATACTTTTTCATCATCAGGAAGTTTAATAATTCCACTATTGACATAAAACCTCAAACATATATATATGTCGACCTCGTTGATCCAGATCTCCCGATAATCCAGATCAGATTTGTAGACATTTTTTTTATTTAATGTTCACATTTTAACTATGATAACAAGAACATAACTATAAGTACGCCAAACATTTGCTTTTTATTTTGATTAAATGTACAGTTCCTGCATAGATTGTACAATAAATTATGGTAATAAAATGCTTTTTGTTGAGTTTAAAAAAGCTTTACTAGAGTGTCACAGGGCGTTGAAGCTACAAAACACAGTTTTTTATCATAATAAATGGAAGGTCTGTTTATTTAAGGATTTGTTTTGCTTATTACCCATATTATCCAGATTTTCGATTTTCCGGATTGTCTTTGGTCCCAGTTAGTCCAGATAAACGAGCTTGTAGTGTATATACACACACACACACACCTTATTTTACGTACTATAAGACGCTCCTTAATTTTTAAGCAATTTTTAAAAAAAATAACATTAAAATACATTCGAGTATAAGACGCACCTGAATTTTGGAGTCAATTTTTCGAAGAAAAAAGTGCTTCTTATAGTCCGTATATATATATATTGTAACGGGACGCTGCTCTTGGGGGTTATTTTAGCCTTTCAGGGGTTGTTCGGGTATTTGTTGGGCGCCAACCGAAAAGTCCGTTCGGTGAATATTCTATCTACCCCCTCCAAAGTCGTTACATGCCCGGTAAACTAATCCAGTCCATTCGGAGCGTGGGGGAGCCACACTTCACGTTCACGCACAAAGAAGCACAACGCATTCACCACATTAATTAAACTTAACAATTTTATTCAACACTGCAAATAATAATATGTTACTTCACTTGAGAATAACAATTTCGACGAAGCTATGGCTTAGAACGACGCACTGAAATAAACGAACAGTTTGCATTAACTGAACTGGGGAGCACTAAATAACTCGCGGAATCCTGCACGGGTGTACACGTGCATTGAAACAGAAAATTTGCAAGCCTTGCTTTGCAAATTAATTTCAGTAATTTTTCTCACAAATATTTTGTAGAAATTTAAGGCTATCCATGGGTTGCCTATTCTAACTAAAGATAACTTGGTTTAACACGCCCTATTTCTAACAAACAAGTCGACATGACTTCGATTTGCCGATAATTTGAGACGCGGCTTCCAATACCTTGTCCGCGGCGGTCGACGAGGCCAGGTGCATTGTAGCAAAGGTCAAGAGAGCAAAACGGCGAGGTAACAGCAGGCAAGAGAGCAAACGGCAAGAGCGAGAGAACTTCTCCGAACACCCCTTTAAATAAGTTTAAGAGTGCCGCTATATGACGTCACGCGTCTCCTTGACCATTCAGATAGCAGGATTGCATATCTGCCCAAATAAGGGAGATCACCTCATTATTACCTCATATCGAGAGATAATGCTGATTAACCAATAAGATTACAATGCTTACAACAATTCCTAATATGGAATGATGACCTCACGGAAAATTCCTAAGAATAGGAAATTCCCAAACTCAAATAAACTCGGCTGAATTAAAGCAAAAGAAAATTAATTTCTTATTTTAAAAAATTAAATCTAATCTAAGCTAAATGAAGCTTAAATCCTTAAATATTTTAAAATTACTCTAAACTCCTAAATCTATCATATTAAATTCTAACATTTTAAAACTTAAAGATTTATTCCTTAAAATTCCTAAGATTTTGACTAAAACTAAATTAAAGCCTAAAATAAAATAAAATTACTAATAATGACTAAACTAACGCTAACGAAGTTTTTCCGCCATTAGCTTTACAAAACAATGTTTCGGAAAAAAATTTTTTTTTTTTTTTTTAAGTTGACATTTCTTTGACATTTGCAAAGGCAAAAATAATATAACTAAAATTCTAATATTTCGAGTATTATAATAATTGACATATGAGTATTGTCACAATATATATATAAATAATAATTTATCTGATAATGAAACTGCCTTCTATTTGATAATCTACCTTCTTCTTATATTCTAATAATAAATATATCTTCAAATAAATCTTCTTGAACTAATATCCCAATATTTTGCTCCACTCATTGTATTTATTTATTTTTAGGTGGTTTTGCAAAAGTTAAATTGGCTACCCATGTATATACAAGAGAAAAGGTTGCAATTAAAATCATGGAGAAAGCGGCTCTTGGGGTTTGTAATTCTCTTTTTTTATATATAACTTTTTTGCACTTTCATTTTTTAATTGTGGAATGTTAGAATTCACTGAGATTTGGATGAGGAAGCAGCTTTTCTAATTTGCTCAGTACAGTAATGCTTTTGTTTTGTACTACTTGTGTGAAATGAAGATAACAGAAAATTAATTCAGAGAAGGGCTTAACTTAAGTAGTACTAAGCGTAAAGCACATATTATTTATAAATGTGGCACCTCCATAAATAAAATATGCAATAGCAAAGTAAGGGCAAAAAATAAATCAAGAAATTCTTGTTTGGCAGTTACATTTAGCACCAACATATGATCAGTGTTTCAACAAAGTTTGCGTTTGAAAAGGCTCTTTAAAATTACTTTCTATATTTTTTGCTCTTCTTCTAAATCTCATGAAATCTACTGGTGTTTTTTTTTTTAGTTGGAATTAAAAATCAGATTTTAATAATTGAGGCGTTAAGAGGCAGAGTGGATTAACTCTTCTGAATAACTTTTTGAGATATTAAATACAAAAGTTAAATACTTGCACACAAATCTGGACTATACATATCCTTTTTTTTTGTTGCTATGTTGGGGATAATAGTGATAAGCTTAGTCCATTTTACTCAAAAGATAGACCATCTTTCATACCACAGGTTGGTCGAAGCAACTTAAAATCTTGGGGTTTGGGTGTTCATCCACTACCTTTTAATGCCTAAATTAGGAGATGAAAACTTTACAGACTTAAAACATCTCAAATAGATATACACTTACAAAAAATATGGAACAAGTAGCATGAGCTGCCTCCTGTGGCGTACCCTGGGCAACGTTTCATCAGCTAAATGCTGACATTTATCGCCTCTTGTTGAGGTCAATAGTATAAATACCAAGAGCCCGGGCATTGGCAAAAAAAAAAGAAAAAAGATTTTATGATGCTGTTCTGCAAACATTTTATTTATTAACAACACTTATAAGCAATTAGTAGCATACAAAAAAAAACAAAAACAAACGAATAAGTTTTAATGTGTGCAAAAGCTAAAAAACTTCTCTAAATATTAAAACACACACAGATTAAAAATACGTTAAAAAATAAAACTGATCTGGTTTCGGGTCCATTATTAATTGTGGAGCTCTTGCATTTCTGTCATTGCAAAGGTTGTGGAAACCAGGCCTAAACCTTATTTGATTCCTTCTCCTTATTCCACAATCAGTACTAGAGATTTCATTCGAAATTTTAAGGATGTAACATTTAATGATGGCCATAGTACGATATCTTTGGTTGTGATTTATTTATTCACGAGCGTTTCTTTGGATCTTGTTGAGAGAGCTTTTGATTATGCGATTAGCCTTATTGAAGAGCAAATGAAACCGCAGGTGGATGATAAGGGGCTCATTATGCAAATGGTTAATACGATGTTCAATAGGCAATTTTTTCGGATGGGTTGAAATATTTATCAACAGTTGCAAGGTATTTTCATGGGGTTATCTGCTTCTGCACTAATAGCTGAGATGGTCATGACTTTCATTGATATAAAAGTCATGGCAATCTTAAACGATCAGCATTATATTTCATTCTACATGCGCTATGTGGACGACTCTTTTCTTTTGGTCAATAATAACCACATTGAGTCTGTCTTTCAAACATTTAATAATATTGCTAAAGAAATACAGTTTACTTTGGAGAAAGAGTTGCTTTTCGGGATGTTTTGGTTTTGAAGGAACCACAGTATATTGCAAACCATCTAATGCTGGTTTAATGGTCAACTTCAGGTCCAACATGCCTATTAGCATCAAAACCAACGTTATACAGATGGCTGTATTGAGAGCGTAACATGTTTCATCGAGGGAATCATTGAGTGAGATTCACAGTATTTTTAACATTGCACAACTTAATGAGTATCCTGCTAGATTTATTAATAACACGATTAAACCAGCACTAGAAAGGTTATATAATCCGGATCTCTTTATTATTAATAACAAGCTGCTTGCTTTTTGTTTCTTTACCGTTTATTCCAAATCTTTTTCTGCATGTCAGAAGAATTTTACAGCGTCATGGTGGTACCATTGCTACAGATGGCAATACGCTGTTGCAGTTTTAAAATAAACAGAAAAACAATAGTAATGATTCCGACCATTTAAAAAACAACGGATGCATATGTGGAATAAAATGTAAGAATAGTGCCGATTGTCTATATATTGGAGAATCAAAATGTGCTTTGGAAATCTGCATAAAAGAACATATTAGGGCGGTAAAGATGAGTAATTTGAATTATAATACTGCTAAGGAAGTTTATGATACTGGGTACTCTTTGGATTGTGATCATCCAATTATATTCGGTAGAGAGAGAGAGACTCATCATCAGGTGCGTAAATTTAAGGAGTTGCTTTTTATATTGTTCAAGAAACCCTATAATGATAAGCTCTCCATAGATACAGCAGAGCAATATAATATTCATTAAGTTTAATATTTTTCGTTTTTATTTCGTATCTCTTCTTAGGATTCACTTTTATACTTCACCTTTTAGTTTCACAATGCTGAACCCCCTCTTTTCATTTTGGATTTCCTTTGTTTGCATTCCTTGTTTTGATTGGTTTTTATTCTTCACCCCACATCATCATTGACATGACTGATCTTTGATTGGTCTTGTTTTGTTTAAATTTAGACTGTCTCTTGTGTTTAATTCACATTGACAAAGGTGAATTAAACACAAGAGAACAAGGGAACAGGACCCGAAACAAGTTCCATTTTAATTTTTAACATATTTTTAATCTGTGTGTTCTAATATTTAAAGAAACAAAAACAAAATTATAGTAGGGTAATAGTTAATAAAAAAAGAAAAAATTCACTTATCAAAATCCAAATTTGTATTTTATATCTAATAAGATTTGGAATAATTAATACTGATAATCTAAAAAGCCCAGATAAAAACTAACTTCATAAATGCCATCAAAAAAAAAAAAAAATTCTAATACAAGAATCAAGATCTTTTATAAAGTGGAAATGTAATAATATAAGAAATAATATAATGTCTACAGTTCATCTAAATTTAATTTTTATATCATTTCCTTTGTAGACAATTATATAGCTATCTTTTTTCAAGCAGGAGAGATTGCTTTACAGTCTGACAACCTTAAATCAGCCAAAATTACAAAGACATTCTGAGAGTATGTAAAGCAATATGAGAAACATAGTATCATAAGATATGCAATTTATAAAATTTTAAATGTGGCCTTTTAATTTTGCAAAAAAATTGATTGAAAAAAAAATTTATTTCTAGTATATTTAGATAGAATTTATACAGGGTGATTCACGAAGATATGCAGAAACTTCGGGAGCTCATTCTACATGTAAAAGTAAAGAAAAAAAGTTATATAAACATAGGTCCGGAAATGTTTTGGTATCGAGTTACGGCTAGCAAAAGATTTCGCCCATAATGTAGTACCCTGGTAAAATGAAGACTTGCTGGAAGTCTGGGAAGGTAAATTAAGGGGCGAAATCAGTGGTTGCTTATGGTTGTTAACCTGAAAAATCGAATGAAGCATGTCGCAGAACTTTATCTTCCAGTGGTTTGAAGCTTATCCCACGTGGAACCTACAAAAAAGTTGGCAACACAATAACAGCTGTTCAACAATAATGTGAATTGCATTGTTTTGATTTATTGTGAGAGCTACCAACTGAGGTGTAGTCCATGTGCATTTTGTTGTACTACATTATGAGTGAAATCTTACGATAGCCGTAACTCGATACCGAAGCATTCCCTGACCTATGTTTATATAAATTTTTTTCTTTACTTTTACATGTAGAATGAGCTCTCGAAGTTTCTGCATTTCTTCATGAATCACCCTGTATATTTTTTTCTACAAAAGAGTAATGTTACAAAATTGCAATCATACTTGCTACTTTCAATTCTAAGGAAGACATTATCATAGAATAAAATCAAACAATTTCAATTTGATCTTTTATGAAGTGCTTAATATTGATGCGTTGTCAACGAGGTGCGATGACGCAATATAGACGGACCAGAAAGAGATCTCCAAGAGAGACCCCCAGACGCCAGTGTCAAAGGCCGTCCCGGATTGGCCAATTATGCCGCGTGTGATTGGCCAGGCCGGGGACTCTCAGAATCCGAGATCGCCTCCCCTCTCCTCGATGGCGGACCACAAAGGAAGCTCTGAGAGCGACCTGCATCTGAGAATCCCATATTGTATAAACATTAACCTGAATCCGAACTAAATAATATTAACCTGGATTTCGATGAATCCGATGACCCATATAATCCTGTATATAAATTGTAATTATTTGTAAATAAAGTAGTAGACATAGTGTGTAATTAAGCTGAACCCATGACTCTGTCTGACTCATTCTGAACAACACATCACTGGTGCCTAAGACCCGACGAACCACGGAACCATGCCGAACCCTGCCGATAACAACGACCCTCACCACCCATCAGAAGACCACATCCAAGCCGTTGCCCGAACTCCGGCTCCAAGACCTTCACCTGCTCTCAGATACCGGGAACCCGTTCTCCGGTACATCAACAGACTCCCTTGCCTGGCTACGAGACTTCGAGCTAGTAGCAAGGTTCAACGGATGGACGGACGAAAACAAGCTAGCCTACCTGCCTTTCGCCCTTACGGACACCGCCCGCCATTGGTTTGACAATGAAGAAAACAACATCCCTACCTGGGATTCCTTCGTGACCAAATTTAAGGACACGTTCGCGGCAACACACCACATCGCCACAGAAGCTGAGAGGCTCCTCGCCATACGGACTCAACTGCCCAGGAGTCCTGCGAGTCGTACATCCAGGATGTAATCCACCTATGCGGCAAGGTTGATCCTCACATGGCCGACGCACAGCGACTCCATCACCTCCTCAAGGGCGTCGCCGCAGACATACACACAGTATTGTTGACAATCCGCGTGTCCTCCGTTGACGAGATGGTTACGGAGTGGCGGCGACTACAGCATCAAAGAGCACGCCGCATCACACCAGACACCGTCTCGGATCTCCGGCCCACCATCGCAGCCATTGACCCACAGCAACCCCTAGCTGCAGACCCCACCGACCAACTCCAAAGCCAGATCGCCGCCCTAACCACCGCCGTTCAGAGCCTTGCAACTCTCGTCGCCGCAGAACGGACAGAGCAACGCCCAGGGACAAACCAACGAGACCACCGGAGAACGCCCACCCCACGCCGACGAGCAGACGAATGGCGCACCCGCGAGGACAAACCTATTTGCTTCCGATGCGGCCGGACCGGTCACGTTCTAAAATACTGCCAGGAACCGTCCGCACAACCAAGGGCATCCCGGACAACCAGTCCAAGGCGGTTCAGTAACTCCCCATCGCACGAATGGCAACGCCACACCACCTCCCGTTACTCCCCGGACCGACGCCGAGAACACACAGCACTCAGTCCCTGCCCATCCAGCCCACAGTCACCCAGCCCATTCTATTACAACCAGGGAAACTAAGAGCGGCGGCGTCCACACAGGCCAATGGAACTGCCGCTAAACCGCATCAGCCCAAACTGACCAACAACAGGATGCGGATCATCTTCGACAATAGGCCTACTATAGCTCTTATGGACATGGGAGCATCGGTGAGCATCGTCACGGAAGCTTTCCGCCGGGCAATGCACAAGACCATGACCCCGCACACGACCCCACACCTCGCCACAGCCAACGGTCAGCCCTTGCGCGCCATAGGCATGACAACCGGCCGCATAGGAGTAGGGAAAACGGCACTGCCTTTCAACTTCCTAGTCGTGGAGAGGTGCACCCACGACGTAATCCTCGGATGGGACTTTCTACGCCGCTACGGGGCCAGCATTGACTGCGCGGCCGCCATAGTTACCCTGACGAACAACGACGAAACAGACGACGCTGCCCTCGACGATGACAAAAACACGGTCACAGCCCAGTTGACGTGTGCCGCCGCCGAGACAACCATTGTCCCACCGGGATCAACCGCAGCCATCGAAATTGTCCCACCCCCGGACATGACAGGTCCGTCCCTCATCCTGCCCACACCTGATTTACCCGCCCGTACCTCCCTCACCTTTTCCGCTGCAGTTGTAACTCTCCCGGCAACCAACCTCCTTCTCTGGGTGACAAACACCTCCAGAGCCCCAGCTGTCATACCGGCAAACAGCACAGTCGCCACGATCGAGCAAATACAGCCGAACTCGATCATGGCCCTCGACGAAAAACAGACGCAAGCTCCTAAGACGCACAACACTGGCTTAAAAGACGACCAGATCAGACGCATGATTGACCCCAACCTGCCGCCAAGGGAAGCTCGTGAAGTACTCAAGCTGTTGCGACGATACCGCCGCCTCTTCGACGAACAGACACACCACGATAACCCCAAACACCCCGCCGCCCATCACATTGACACAGGCGACAGCCGGCCCTTACGTCAGAAGCCGTATAGAGTCTCGCCGACGGAGCGAGCGGCTATCGAGCAGGAAACAAGCGTGATGCTCCGGAAAAATGTCATTCGCCCATCCCAAAGCCCATGGAGCTTGCCGGTCGTACTTGTAAGAAAGAAAGACAAATCATGGCGCTTCTGCGTTGATTACCGTCGGCTGAACGCCATCACAAAAAAAGACAGCTATCCATTGCCGCGAATTGACGACGCCCTCGACACACTATGAGGCTCCACTTTCTTCTCCTCCCTTGATCTCAAAACCGGCTACTGGCAGGTACCCATCGCGCCGGAGGACCGCGAGAAAACGGCATTCTCCACGCCGGACGGCCTATACGAATTCAATGTTATGCCGTTCGGACTCTGCAATGCGCCCGCAACGTTCGAGCACCTGATGGACAACATTCTACGCGGCCTAAGATGGTCCATCTGTCTATGTTACCTGGACGATGTCGTCATCTTTGGCCGCACGTTTGACGAACATCAGGAACGTCTCAACGCGGTCCTCCAATGCCTCGCCGCCGCTGAGCTTAGACTGAACCCCGGCAAATGCTCCTTCGCCGCGCAGAGAATCAGGATCCTGGGACACATCGTGACACCCGCAGGTACCCTGCCAGACCCCGAGAAGACGAAAGCCGTGCGAGAATTCCCCACACCCAAGACGGCCAAACACGTACGCGCTTTCTATGGCCTCTGCTCGTAGTACCGCCGGTTCATTCCGAATTTCGCACGAATCGCCCGGCCGCTCACCTCCATCATGAACAACGCCGGTCACTTCCGATGGATGGATGATCAGCAGACGGCATTCGATAAACTGAAGACCTGTCTCACCACAGCGCCTGTGCTCGGTCACTTCCAAGACGGGGCACACACGGAAATTCATACGGACGCAAGCGCCCACGCCATAGGGGTGGTACTCGTACAAAACCAGGGGAGCCAGCAGAAAGTAATCGGATACGCCAGCCGCTCGTTGTCTAAGGCGGAAATCAACTACGCGACGACGCATCGGGAGTGTCAAGCGGTCATATGGGCAACAAACAAGTTTAGACCATACTTGTATGGCCGCCCATTCACAGTGGTGTCCGACCACCACGCACTCTGCTGGCTGACGAACCTGAAAGACCCCAGTGGACGCCTCGCAAGATGGGCACTCTGCCTCCAGGAGCACGACATCACCGTGGTTTACAAGACAGGCCGCAAACACCTCGACGCGGACTGTCTGTCGCGCCTCCTGCCGGACGAGACGGCCAACAACATCGCCGCAGTGAACGTCGTCACGGATCAAATGGACATGGCGACCGAGCAGAATAACGACCCCACCCTACAGCGAATCATTGCGGAGGTCCAAGCTTCCCCGCAACCACATACGAAGGGCTACGCACTAAGAGACGGCGTACTCTTCAAGGAGAGCTTCGACCCCGCCTGCCGAAGATGGCTAGTAGTTATCCCGCAGCATCTGCGCCGCCACATTGCTGAGTCCTGCCATAAGGCTCTCACCAGCGGCCACCTGGGTCTCGCAAAAACATATGGCAGGATCCGGCAAAATTATTATTGGCCGGGACAATACAAGACAGCACGCCGTTGTGTTCTACGCTGCGATGGGTGCCAGCGCCGGAAATCGCTGACTCAACCACCGGTAGGACTCCTGCAGCCTCTCCCGA
The DNA here is from genome assembly GCA_023159025.1 of Thereuonema tuberculata. Lineage (NCBI taxonomy): Eukaryota > Metazoa > Arthropoda > Chilopoda > Scutigeromorpha > Scutigeridae > Thereuonema > Thereuonema tuberculata. Next base: position 67,025,467 of record JAFIDM010000003.1, read on the forward strand.
TTCCTGAACAGCCATTCAGCCGTGTCGGCATCGATCTCCTTGGACCCCTCCCATTGACGCACAACAATAATAGATATATTGTCGTGTGCGTCGACCACTTTTCCAGATTCGCCATCACCCAAGCCCTGCCGAATGCAACAGCCACCGAAGTCGCACACTTCTTCGTCCGCAACATCGTCCTACGCTATGGACCACCGGCATCCATCGTGAGTGACCGAGGCACACAGTTCCTCAGTACTATAATGAAGGAAGTACTCACCATGTGTAAAACACTACACCGCCGCACATCACCGTACAGGCCACAGACGAATGGGGCAACAGAGAAACTAAATCATTCAATCGCCAACATGTTGTCTATGTATGTTGACAAACACCATTCGAATTGGGATGAAATCCTGCCGTTTGTCACATACGCATTCAACACGGCGGTGAATGAAGCTACATCCTTCGCACCATTCTTTTTGGTCCACGGCCGCCACCCGAACAACACATTGGATACACTGCTAACTCACGCCCCGGAGACCTCAACAGACTATGCCACTACCATCAGATGCCGCCTGGACGATGCCAACCTGATAGCCCAGCAATTCATGATGGACGCTCAAGGTGAAGCCAAGCGCCAGTACGACCAGCACCGGCGGGCGGTCCACTACAATCCCGGAGACCTCGTCCTCATATTCAGCCCGACCCGCCCGGTAGGCCTCGCTGAAAAACTCTTACACCGTTGGCGAGGCCCGTACACCGTCATTCGCCGCCTATCTGACGTCACCTATGAGGTTTCCCGAACACAGCGAACACCCCGCTCCCGAACAATGGAGGTGGCGCACATCACGAGAATGAAGCGCTACCTGCAACCAGACGATCCACCTACCGTTCAAAGCACAGACGACGAGTCGCTGCCGCCATTACCTAGACGACCGCTGCCAATCGTGGAGAACTGGACAGCGGTAGACCCAGAGGACGATGCCATTTTTGCCCCGGCCCGACCTGACCACGCCGTCGCAGACGAAGCACCACGGCGCGAAACCAACCCTCCCCTTCGCCGATCACAGAGGAACATCAGGCCACCCCAGAGATTCAGAGACACATGAATCAACGAGGACGTTGAACCTTGGAGGGGGAGCTATGATGCGTTGTCAACGAGGTGCGATGACGCAATATAGACGGACCAGA
>JAFIDM010000003.1:67027039-67039471 GCA_023159025.1 Thereuonema tuberculata
TGAATTCTCTGTATTAGGGAATAGGTTTATAAAGCTTATCCCTAACCATCTGAGGAAGTGCTCTTGATTAAAGAGTACGAAATATCACAGATATTAAAGTTTTTTAGAGATGTTGATGGGAAGATTTTTAGAACATTGAGCTTTTTTTTTAAGTATCAATGTTCTAAGCAGGGAGCCAAGATATTTAAATTGATTTATCCTTTGGAAGTTGTAATTTTCATAATAAAGAGAAAAATGGTTTATTGTAATCCTTCATCTCCAGATGGAATCATTTTTTTAGTTAATAAGTCCCGTCATTTTTGCTTCTTTCTCCGTCTGTTGAAAATGTTAATGGGATCATTTCTCGATTAAATCAACTGAGTTGTTGCTTCATCTCTATTCTTATGAAATCTTTCCATTAAATTTGCAAATTAAGTTGCTCCATTTGATTTTTTTTTTTTTTAATTTATATAAATGTCTATTTAAGGAGTTTTTAGTCTATACAGTTCTCATCTCTAATTTCTATATTATATTTTTTTCTAAAAGTCAGCTAACTAAAAAGATGACCAGTAGGATTAGAAAAGAGGTTGTATTTAATTAAATTTATTTAGCCTTTATGTCCTTGTCTTTCATAAGTTATTGCCTTTTAGAAGATTGTGGTAAAATTAGTCAAGGTTTTCCTTACTTTCTAAGCTTTATTTTGTTTATTATTAAAGCTTTATTTTATTTTTATTATTTTTTAAATTTAAATTTCTTATTTCATTTAGGATGATTTACCTCGAATAAGGCTGGAAATAGAAGCAATGAAAAATTTAAGCCATCAGCATATTTGTAAACTGTATCAAGTTCAAGAAACTGATAGGTTAATTATCATGGTGTTGGAGGTATGTTTTCAGTAATGATTTGTTGTTTGAAAAATTGATACATGTATTGAAATAAAATAGGTATGGTAAAGGGAGAGCAAGAAATATGATATCTTGTTCATGAGTGCTGTCAATTAGTATAAAACCCAATGTAGGGAAAGGGACAGAAATGGCCCTTTTCTGACCAACTCAATCAGATTAAATAGCAAAACTAAAATTATACAGTGGTACTTATTTCCTTAATTACCATTAAATCAATACACTAAAATAAATTAAATGTCAATTACTTTTTTAAGGTTTTTTAAAATTTTTATACTGACAGATTTCTAAATAGATTTGCAAAAACTTGGTAGGCTTGATGTTAATGTGGATGCATTTATTGAAAAGGAAGAGATTTTGGGATTTAACTTTACATAATGGGGATAACAAGGAAGAAAGCTTTTGCAAGTAACAATGATTTCAACCTCACCATTCTGAAATCTCAGACTGCACATTCAATTCAAAAAAGAATTTACCTAAAGTTCTTTTACTGTTTTGTTTCAGATTATCTCTCAAAACAGTCACACCATATAAGCCCATCTTTCTTCCTTTCATAAAAATCGGGGATGATGTCTTCCACCCTAAAGATATCCCATTCCCACTGGTGAAGAACTTGTATTTATTCCATCTCTTGTCAGTGTGGTTACAAATACATTAGAACAAACCAAATGCTATTTAAACCAACTCTCCTTTGAATATCAGATTGACGTTAAAAAATAAGAAACACACTGCTGTTGTCATCCATGTCTCTCTATGCTCACTGTTTTAATTCAGATAATACATGATCATTAAGTACATAATATCTTCATTAGTAAAAACATCTAGAAATGAATTGAAATTCTCAAAGCTGGATCTTCTGCTTTCAACTTGAAAGAAGGCATAAGCCTAGAGATCATATTTGAAAAAGGTTTCGCTTCCATGACTCTAACTCTCCACATGCCTTGCCTGTTCTTTGCTCCTCACGATCTTAATCACGAATCACCTACAACCATCTTTCATATTTATGCTGTTGCTCTTTTCTTTAGACTTTGATGATCATTTCCAAAGGATATACTAAAGGCCTCATTCATCTCTCTTTCATTATGTAGGTTAATCCCAGAAACTACCAAAAATTGATTGAAACAGCACCATTCTATTATTTTAACTTCTCAGATTTTCGTCAAAAAGTTTTATCACTTATTTAACTCTAATGAATATGGTATTATGGGATGTAAATTTTGGGTGTCGTTTGAATGGTTAAACAACAACAAACCTTGTTGATTGCATTATAACATGTTCTTATTCATTGGAAATACACCATAACAAAAAAAATAAAAATCTTTTGAAACATGTTATGTATTGAGCTGCTTGAAGTGAAAGATCTGAATCAATACATTAATACTGTAGTATCACTGCAGTCTTTGGCAGTTGGAGTTTAAAATTTGCTGGAAAAATTATATCTAAATTTATCTGAACTTAAAAAACTTGATTACTTTAATTATTCATTATTATAATTATTAATTGTAGCTTGTTGTTGTCACTTTATCAGTAAATATTGTTGTTTTTTTTAGTATTGTCCAGGAGGAGAATTATTTGATTACATTGTGGAAAGAGATAGATTAGATGAAGATGAAGCAAGAGTATTTTTTCGGCAGATTGCGTCAGCAGTTGCATATATCCATCATCAGGGTTATGCTCACAGAGACTTAAAACCTGTAAGTTCTATTATGAATTAATAATAAAAATACATGTTCAGTATTTGTGAACATTCTGCCAAGAATTATTTTGCAAAGGAATTTTATATTGTAGAAAAACAAATTACATGTAAACAATGAAATAGATAAAGTGAAATCCCTAAAACATAATCATGTTGCTCTGCAGTAACACAATAAGACAAATTAGAAAATTTACAAAAGCATAATCCAGAAGTGATTTTTTAGCATTTGTAAATAAAAAGGAAATATCAGTGGATCAATTAATTATGTAAGGAACACAAATTGTTAGGTTTTGCAAAGTACAGTTCATAGCTCAGCAGAAATATATAATAAATAGTATAAGTAACTATTTAATTGGTTGTAAAATATTATGAATTGTCTTTTTGTTCCGTACCAAATCACAAATATATAGTCCACATTTCTCAAATATTAAAAAAAATTCATATATTTGAGATATTTGGATAACATATTTGAGATTTGGTAAGGAACAAAAAGACAATTCACAATATTTTATAACCAATTAAATACAGTAGACAAATATAAAAAGTATACAATGGAAGAAGAGAAAGACAACAGAATTATTTAGATTTTTCAATGAAGATTGAAGATATGAAAATGTACTACGAACACCATGAAAAACCATTCAAAAGCAAACATGGAATTAATTATCAATTAGCGCACCGTATTAGAATTAAAAAAGAAGTGATAAGAAATATATTGAATCGGATAACAGAGAATACGATGATGAAAGAAGAATGGGATAATAAGACTAAAGTTTTTCATTTTCGATTTTAAATGAATTTCTGGAAGTTTTTATCAATAAATATATTAAGGAGTTTTTCGAGAAAGAAAGAAAGATTAGAGACACCAACAAGATATTGCCTGGGGAAATAGAAATTAATAAAGATATAAGAAATATGTGCACAGAGAATAAACTTAACCTCTTCAGTCATGAGCATAAAATTTTGGTAACAAAAATTATTTCTATGCATTTTTGGGACAGTAAGGATGTAAATACGACATATTTTTTTTGAAATTTTTTATTTTACTCGAAGTTATAAAAAAAATATGTACCCAAGTGGGTACTTCAGGACATGAAGCATAAAAAAATTGGATTTTTTTAATGAAACAATAATCTCTCAATACATAAAATTTATGTTTTTCTACATTTAAACTTAAATGTTATTTCTATGCATTTTTGGGACACTAAGGATGTAAACAAGACAATTTTTTTGAAAATTTTTATTGAAATTATGAAAATTTTTTCAGCAGCAAAAAAAGTCATTTGTTAAGGGTTTACAAGAAAACATTCTGGAATAGAAAAAAAAAAAACACATAAATCAATGTAAATAACATTACTTTTTGACATGATGTCTGACAAAACAATCATCATTTAGTATGCACAAAAATACATTACATTTCATGCACTATACACGTTAATTTCCATTACATGTCTCCATTCTGCACCTTGACTGGTTTGTTCCTTTTACTGACTCTGGCCAGTGTCCATTTCCATCATACCTTACGTCAGGGGCTGATTTTGGAACAATGTGCCTTCCTTTTTGTGGGTGGTTCTGCATCTGTTTCTTCAGTGTGTTTTGGCCTTACTACTTTTGGAGTGGATAGATTTTCCATGTTTGGAGCAATTGACGAAATTAATATTTCACTTAGCCTAAGCCTAAAGTCCAAATAAGCTTAGCCTATTTGCTGGATTTACACCTGCAAAGTTACAGTTTCTTCCATACTGGATCCAACTGTTGATGCACACAACATCTAACACATTTGCAAATATTCTGACTGTCCACTTTCGTATTTTCATAGAGGATCTGTAATATGCTATGTATCTATCATGTAAATCGACACCCCCCATATATTCGTTATACATTTGAACAACAAATGGCTGATTTACATGAATTTGTGTTTTTCTTTTTTTTACACCATCGCTTTACCATGCTGATGACAGCATTAAAACAGAACGACTGTCTTTCCATTTAACTTTTTGTCACTCCTAGTTCTTTCATCCCATGTTCCCCTATCCATTTCTGAATCCTTCCTCAGGATTTTTGGAACTGATTCAGTCCTATTTCCCATCATCACTTGTATCTTCGTCGTCAGTATTGTCTGAATTCTCAGAATTACAATCATCTTTTGTGTTGTTGGAGATATAATCATCATCACTATCGCTATCTAAAAGTTCAATATAGCTTTGCATTAATAATTCAGCGATTTCATCATCATTCAATACTGAAAAGAAAAGATAAACAATAATTACTTGTTGCACGTTACGCCATTTTGATTTGCATAACCACATGGCCGAAGTCCTGAAGTACCCATTTGGGTACTTCAATTTCACTTATCTATATTTTTATTAATAAACCATATTAAAACTGCAACTTTGAATTAAACTAATCATGGAAGTTTAAATTATTAAAAATATATAAAAGATCTTTTTTAAATGGGTTAATTATTGTGTAATAAAGGAATATTTACCTCTTCGTGAAGTGAGCACTTCCTCGTCGCACAAGCCATGTTTATATTGTAATATCGACAACAGAACTCGCTGCACCAGCCATGTTTCGACTGAAATTAGAACTACACAATGTGCCCGTTGGGGTACAACGGAAAAATTTAGAGAAAACGTGGAACTACTACTATTTAAAAAATTGCAAACTTATGTACCCATTTGGGCACACCAGGATAATAAACACAAAAGGTAAAACTTAAAATCTTTATTAAGAAAGGAAAATGAAAGTGAAAATGACGTGGAATGCAATGGGTGGGTACCATTTATAAATTGAAATGTAGGACTTGCCAAAAAATATATTTTGGATATTCGGGTAGGACGTTAATGGAGAGGATACAAGAACATACTGCTGCATTTAGGAATAAACAAGCCAAAAACATCAAAGTGGGCAGAACATTAATTAATTAATTAATGAAAATCATAATCCCGATCCAATTGTAGAGATTATTTTCAGAATTAAAGATAAACACACAAGATATGTAATAGAGGCTTGAACAATCGAAAGTTATCCATTCATTAACAAGGACAAAGGCTTTGCAGTTAATAGTAACACACTGTCTTATTTCCAGAATTTAATGCGAAACAAAGACCATAGATTTCAATTATTGGTATCAAAAATTTTTTATGTGAAGGATTTGGACTATTATTTGTTGTTTTTTAAAGCCATTGGGATAACTTGTATGTGTAGATTGTTGATATTATTAGCATATATTTATTATTGTTATTTTAATTTGCGACACTTGAAAAAAGCAGAACGATAGCGTCTGTGAAATATAGTTGTATGAAATTTGGAGTTGTAATGGAATTTGAAGAAGTATATTTGTCTTTCATGTTTTAAATAAGGAGTTAATTAATTACATTATTTCCAGATACCGTACTACAATGAATAGGATGCTTTCTTTGATAATAGTTATATTCTTCTTTCATAGTTGCTAGATATTCATATTCGGTTCTTTCATAAATTGTTTTTCCCCTACATGTGTGATTCTTCATAATTTAGCATTCGCATCTTATTTTGAAGGCCTCACATTTTTTATTGCCTACTTGGATATCAACTGATCTTGGCCATTTGTAAAGATGCTTGATTGCCATGCTTAATATGGGTTGATTCTTACAGCTGACCTTTCATTTTAATCTTTCTTTATTCACTGATTGTCTCTAATACTGTATAATGGAGACATCCTCTTCATTATGAAATTTAAAGCACAATATTGATTGGCAAAATAATTTATAATAATTAACCATTTGATCAGGTAAAGAAATAAGTTTTTATTTTGAATTAAAAAAACGCCAAATTTTCATATGTTTATTTAATGTTAAATTTTGAGGTGTTAAATATTGATCACAAATCAGCTGCAACTAACTTTCTTAAAGTACTTTGCTTATGAATAATGTCCAGATGAATATTCTTCATCAGACATTAGATTTAACGTGTATTAGAACATTTTCACAGTAAAATAAAACAAAGAACGCACATAACTAAATAAAACAAACATTCAGTGAGCTATTTCAGTGAATAAATAGCTCAGTAAATTTTTGTTTTGTTTAGTTATGTGCATTCTTTGTTTTATTTTACTGTGAAAATATTCTTCATCTTTGATCACTTTCATGTATTGGTATGTTTCTTTGATTTTAATAATACTCTTCTACACAACTTGACCCTATCTCAAAATTTATTTACTCTGTTACTGTTGGTTTTGTTTTTTTAATATTATAGATGATGTTGCAAGTATTGCTTTATTCTTTTGTATGTTTTCTTAACTTCTATTATTATTTACCTTGAAATAAATGTTTCCGTTCTGTTCAATCCTTTTTATTTTCCATTTCTCCCTCTAATTAATCAGGATCTGTATGAGAAATAGTTTTTCCATACAGAATTACTTCTAATGTAATGCTTCAAAAGATATTTTTATTTGTTGTTTAGGATTTTTTTCCTTAATGAAATTAATTGAAAATTTAATATTGTTATTTTGTTTTATTTAGGAAAATATATTATTAGATGATGAACAGAATGTAAAATTAATCGACTTTGGATTATGTGCAAAGCCAAAGGTAAATGGTTTCCTATTCTTATATTTAATTGAAATGAGCTAAGTAAAATGTAAATATTTCAATTCTCTTAAATGAAAGTAAACAAAATACAAAGCTGGTTTGAATGAAATGAAATCGTACTGACCTACTACAAGCTTTTGTCTTATGCAAAGGATTCCTTCTTCTTTAAAGATATGAATTTCAATTTTATTTATTTATTTGTGTGTGTGTGTATGTATGTATATTGTCAAGGCTGTTTAGGTGTTCACAGGCAATTGAACTCGTATGCTATTGATAAGATAAGTTTAATTTTTAAAACTGTTTCTACAGCAATGCAAGCCATAGTAAAGATCAGCTTATTAGTTGAGATCAACTAAAAGTATGAGATACATATTTTAATAGAACTAAACAGGCCTTATTAAAATTTGATTTTAGTTTATTCACAAGCAATTATTAATTTATAACTAATAATATAGTTTTCAAGAAATAATAAAGTACAAAGCATTTCTAAGGTTACAAAAACAATAATAATAACAAAAAAAAAAGAAAAATCAAGTAATTTCAAGCTTTTTGAGCACTGGTCCAAATCTTGTATATTGTATTTTTTCCCATTTTTCTGAAAAGCCAAAATTTTTATAAAACTTCTCCCCCCCCCCCCCTTTTTTTTTTCAATCTCTTTAGTAGATGTTTTGAATTATCGCCACGTTTTCTTAAGTTTTCCTGTAATCTAGCAAACTTAGCACGTTATGTCTATCATGTTTTTTTTGTTTTGTTTGTTTTTCTTTAACTTTTTTAATATTTCATTACTGTTTTGAAATATCATTTAAGTTTTTTATTGTTTATAAAAGCCAAATAAGGGTGTTAATGTCTTATAATTATATTCTCAAAGTTTAAAAATTAAATAGATAAATCTTCTCACTCCTAAAACTAAAGTTGATAAATCTGCAGTATGTATTGGGTGTAAGTTTGCTATATGCAAAAAAAAAAAAAAAAATACCCTTGGAATGGCAACATCCTTTTTTATAAATAGTATCCTAATTCTATGAATTTCAAAAGTACTTTAATTATTAGATTACTTGATCTTTATTTCTGAGAATGACTACAGGGTGTCCACCAAGTCTGGGTACATAGGGGATAAACACATGCTTTTAAAACAAAACAATTTTATTTAATTATAATGTTAAGAAATTACATTTTCAATATGATTTCCATTATTTTCAATGCATAATTTGATGCGCCTTGCAAAATTCAGGTGAACTCTATTGAATAGGTCTACATTTCCTCTGGGGAGGAAAAATAACATAAATAAATAACATTATATATATAATTAAAAGTTTATATATATATATATATATACACACATACAAAAGTATTTTGTTTTAAAAGTATGTGTTTATCCCCTATGTACCCAGACTTTGTGGATACCCTGTATAATCATATACAGTAAAACCCAGTTATTACGCTCATCAAGGGACCATGATCTACAAGCGTAATAAGCGGGATAGCGCTATAGACGGGAAATGATTTATGAGATGGGGAAAGATTTGGACACCATTTTACTGGAAACATACATGATTCTGCACTAGATATACTGCAAATATGAGCTTATTTCCTATTAAAAAGATCTTTGATTGTGGTTTGCCGGGTGTGTGTGCTATTGTTATGAATTATGACATTTTCAATGCGGTTCAGGTAACTTATTAACGTCAATTGATACACCACTAGGAGCAACACTAATATATTTTCGGAGCAGATTTAGTGCACACTTTGCTTTTTTACTTTTGCAACAACCCTTCGCTGCATCGGTAATTGCATCCCTGTTTTTCATTATTGTTCGCAGGCTGGACGAGGGAATTCCTAGAGATTCTGCGAAATCCTTCTGACTTCTGGAGAATTTGCAATTTTTCACTTATAGAAAGGGATTTCCGCTTCGACATTTTGCACAACTATATCACAGACCCGCATTTCACAGAGTCAAAGATTCCCTCCTAACAGGGGAAAAAAAAAAATCTTAACAGTGTTACATTTCTTTTCGATATAAAATTTCAGATATAAAAAAGCACTACAAGGGGGATTTGAAGCGTTATAAGAGGGTAAAAGTATACAGAGATAAATAAAAATTCCAGGGAGCGTAAAGAACAAGATAGTGCTATAAGCGGGAGCGTTATATCGAGGTTTTACTGTACTTTCCTCTTCATATTTGCCATTCCTGCTAAGAGTATTTAGTCTGAAGCAGTTATTTTGGCTGTCTTATCTCTAGGCAGAATCCACATGAAAGAACAAGATCAGATGAAAGTTAAATGATATTTTTAATGTGGTTTTCTTCGATGCCATTCTTTATTACGAAGGCTGTGGCCTTAGTGGAATTCATCTTCATCTGAAAACACGTTAAAAATAAGCTTTTACTGTCAGAAGTGAATAATTTATCTAGGAAGAGGTTTTAATTTCTCTATTCAGCAAATTTTACAGCTTCCTTTTGTTAAGTTTAGCAAGCTGTTTTCAAATTTTCTATAATTTTTTTTTTTTTTTTTTTGTCTGTGTATGGATATCTTAAAACAAGTCAATAAAAGGCCAACACACTAGAATAAAATAATTTAAAAAAGATGCCAGATGCTATTACATGAGAACAAGCAGGAAACAGATTGTGAACCCTCTAGGGCAGAGGTGACTTTGGAACGAATCAGCCAACTTCAGTTGAATCCTGGCGGTTCACAATCCGTGTTTCCTGCTTGTTCTCATTATTAAGGCCCGGCCTCCTATTTATTGACTCTTCCTGCAGTGTAAAGGCACTTCCATTAAAGATGTTCTGTAGCACAGGATGAAACGACGTCTGACATCTTTTTTAAATTATTTTATTCTAGTGTGTTGGTCTTTTTAGTGACTCTTTTAATTCTGTGAGCACGCATTAAACATTTTAGTAAAAATATCTTGATTAGACTTTTTCATTTTGATTTTTATATCGAATTAGCTACATGAATCTTATCTGTAAAGTTAACATCATTCTTCATTTTCATCAGGCTCTTTTGTCATTAAGCTACTGGGAAATATACCCTTGATTTCTTCATGGGACATCTGTTGTATCTTCCTTCCCCAAACTCCATCAGAAGGAACTTCTGTGTGTGTCATTTTTCCTTCCTCTTCCTGATCACATCCAAATTTTATCTTTGCTGTGTTTATTATGCCTTTTTCTTGTGATTGGATCTTATAATTCCTCTTTCTTTAATTGTAGCAACAAATATATCTTTAATTTGGGCAGTATAGACTCACTGAATTTTAGGTATTGCTTATATTGAGATCAACACTATTATTATTACTTCATTAGACCTTGTTTAATGAAGGCAACCTTATTTTCTTGTAGCATCCTTGTAATTGCAAGGGCTATCATTATTTATGACGATACCTTATCTTGAGCATGTGATATTAGTATTTTAATTTTCATTCTGATTTACAAACATGAGTCAGAGAGGAAATTGTAGTTAATAATAGAGAAATTTCACAAATTAAAAATATTTTTTTTTTTCTGCTTCTTACCTTAGGGTGGAATGTCAACTCAGCTCGATACATGTTGCGGGAGCCCAGCTTATGCTGCACCTGAACTGATAAGTGGAAATTTATATTTTGGAAATGAGGTAAATAATTAAATAATTTTCACTTTAAAATACACTGTCATACCTTTAAATTTCAAAAACTACTACTCTCTCTCTCTCATCCATTACAGCTTCCAACCTCAGGCTGGGTCTGTCGGGAACATAAGCCTCTCCACCTAGTTCTTATCTCCCACCATCTTTCCGCTGTCACCCTGTACTATGATGCATAATTTAAATATAAAAATAACATAATTAAAACAACTTTATTGTTCCAAACAAAAAGAAAAAATAATTGTTTCTACTAACTGTTCACAAATTGATAATTATGAGTTAATTCATACTTACTACATATTAGAAAGAAAGAAAGCTAAACTATTTTTAAATTTAAATTATATTATTCTTTACGTTACTTATATTATTCAGTTCTAAATGTGGTCATATAGTTTAATGATGGTCGATTGTATCAAACTATCATCAGGCATTACACCTTTTTTTAAAAGAAAAAAAAATAACATGAGAATAAGAATATTGCTCATTGAAACAGACCTTGATTTATAAATATAGTTTACTTAAATATTCGTAATTGAATACGTATGACTAATTTTGAGTCTTTTTTTTTTATTGCAGGCTGATATTTGGAGCATGGGAATTTTACTATATGCGTTGTTGTGTGGTTTTTTACCATTTGATGATGATAATCTGGCTTTTTTATATAAGAAAATTCAAGTAAGTTCTATTTTATCTTGTTGTGTTCTGGGAATTATTTTTTTTTAAATTCTACCTTTGTTTCAGAGATTCTTTAAAGTAATAAAACTGTTATAAAGATAAATGGAATCACAATCACCTTTTTTCCTTATTTTTTCTGTTATTTCTTTGTAAAAGAGTAGAATATTTTTTTTGAACTTGGCTTCTTTTAATATTCTGTACTTGTAAATTATTATGTCAAAAGTAATTTGAAATTTATAAGTTTTGATAGCAAATTCAGAAGATGAACTTCAAATTGGAGCAAATCATTTAAATACTATCTCAAAAAATTATAAAATGAAAATTTCGGAATTAAAACAAAATCCATGGCAATGTGTGGAAAACAAATACAAAGAGTAAAAATTGTAATTAATGGAAAAATAATAGAATAAGTATCAGAGTTTAAATATTTAGGAAACATAATTTCATGTTATAACGATGAAGCAAACCTGATATCAAACATACAGACATACAACAGAACGAATGGAATAATTAGAAGAAGATTTGGAAAACAAATGACGAAAGAAACACTACTAAGATTACATAACATTACAGCCAAAGCAACAATTAAATATGAGAGTGAAACCTGGATATTGAAACAAAGAAACAAACAAAGATTGGAAACTGCACAAATGAAATTTTTGAGACCTTTATTAGGATTTACACGTCTCGACAAAAAGAAAAATAATGATATTATAGAAAATTCTCCATATCTACACGTTAACTTTCAGAAATCCTTTATTCGTGATATTTCGCAAATTTTATTCAAATCTGCTTCTTCGGACGTTTAAAAAACTCCTTCTCTAATACACAGAATACATAACAACAATACGGCTTACAAAGGTATAGTACATGTAGAAAGCCAAGTGTAATACATCCAAAATGTTACAATATTATTGAGATACAATAAGATTGATGGGAACAAAAACAATGGGAAAGACTACCTCATTATTATTGATTATTGTTGATAA
>JAFIDM010000003.1:67039481-67071469 GCA_023159025.1 Thereuonema tuberculata
CTTGCAAAATATGGCCAATAAAGGAGGAGTATTTTTGAAATGAAGTCAAATGTACCTGGTTTTGCTTAAGAATTTAATGACAGCTAATCTGTAGATTTAGACTAGAAAAAAGCAGACACGGGAAGGAAAGAAAAAAAAAATTATTGTAGATCTAGAGATCAGAATTGCCAAATGCATTACAATTATGATAGTTATCAGGACATATGCATGGTAGAAATTTTCTAAATATATTTGTAAGGATGATAATTTATGGTAAACATTCAATTTTTAGCATTCTACATCTTGTGTTGCTTGCACAATAAGCAAATGTTTATTTTGTTTACACAATTCTCTTAAGAATTGATGCTATCATTTTTCCACCAGAGGACAAATAATAATAATAATAATGATGATGATGATGATGATAATTTATTTCATGTACAATTGTTTTTTCTCCATACCATTACAGCATGATTACTGTTTCAATTTTGGTAACAATACATTTATATGTTGAATATTATATTAGACATTATATGTCAAACTGCAAATTTATTGTTTCTAAATTTAGTGGTATTTGTTTCAGGCTGGTGACTATGAAAAGCCAGACTGGTTGTCTTGTGGCAGTACTATTCTTATCAGCCAGTTGCTTCAAACTGATCCTAAACGGCGGCTTACAGTCAACGATTTATTATGCCATTCATGGATGATGGAGAACTTTGGTGTTCCAGTTGAATGGACTAGTCAATATAAAGTAAGAAATATTATAATTTAAATCTAATAAAGCATTCTATTAGAACTCTCAGTTATGCAAACCACATAACATATTCCTTCTACACTTACTGTGCTTGAAGAAGGATATGATATCAACATAGATCTAACTTAACAAATAAATAAAAATCAGCATAGAAGTATGCATTGTCGTAATAATAAGGATATAATAGTTACAAAATGTGCAGTATATTCTATTTCTTCAAAATAAGATGACATCTCAAATATTAATTTTATTTTTTCCTAATACACATGCTTCTTAATGATCTTTCTTCCTTTCAAAACAATTATTTATTGATTATTATATTTAAACAAAGTATGTTTATTAATACTGTAGTTCTGATTCTGAATTAATATAAAATTGTCGATTACAGGCAGCCCTAATTTTACGCTGGTGTTGCATTCCTACAGTGATGTTGTAAATCGAATAGACATAAAACGAACCCATTATATAATTTACTCCTAGAAATCCTTAATATAACAACTCTTTTACTTTCCATGATATTTCATCCTTCTTTGCAAGGGACTTTTTCAGGTGGTAACAAAGGATAAGAAACTATTCTCCTTCCTCTACATTTCATAAGGATTACAAATAAGAACTAATGAAATGTAGAGGCAGAAGAGTAGCTTCTTGTTCTCTGGTACCACCTGAACAAGTCCCTCGCAAAGAAGGATGAAATATTCTGGACATTAAAAGTGTTGTTATACTAAGGATTTCTAGAAG
Source organism: Thereuonema tuberculata (assembly GCA_023159025.1). Lineage (NCBI taxonomy): Eukaryota > Metazoa > Arthropoda > Chilopoda > Scutigeromorpha > Scutigeridae > Thereuonema > Thereuonema tuberculata. The sequence goes on from JAFIDM010000003.1 coordinate 67,040,953, forward strand.
TAAATTGTTTACAACAAGGGGGCTTAACGTGCATGTATTGAAATAAAGAGAAAGTGAAAATAAATAAAATGCACTTACTTTATAAAAATGTGGAGGAGAGAATTATAAACATGGTAATAAACCGATAATAAATTTTTTGATGAAGCTTTCAAGGGGAGGAAAATTCCTCAACCAATACCAATATGCCCTGCCTTCAAATCACACAATATAAACATAACACCAACCAAACAACTTAATAACTCTTCCAACATAATTTACTGGATCCCATGTGGCCAATGCTCCTCTGGCTACGTGGGAAAAACATCCCAACCCTATCCACAGGCATTAAAGAACATCAACAAGCCTTTAAAAACACAGATCCCACTCGCTCATACACTGTTATACACTTTAAAGAAACGGGATACACCTCCAACTTCTCAGCTGCTAAACCCCTTTCCCACCATAATAAAATATCCCACCGTCTCCTAGCTGAATCATTCCTTATAATCCAGCTTGAAGCTTATAACCCCATCACAGGTAGGCAAAACGCCCATCACTATTGCTAAACTTGATTAATCCTTTCACTTCCCTCACTCTCACCATGCCTTCCCACCTTGTGTCTTAAATATTGTTTTAATGTCTTATATGTTTGTGCCGTCCCTGATGAAGGTATACCGCGTAGTATTCCGAAACTGCCGGTTTATTACCATGTTTATAATTCTCTCCTCAACATTTTTGTAAGTAAGTGCATTTTATTTATTTTTTAATTTTATTTATTTATTAATAATTTTATTACACAAGATCATTCCTACTAGGTGACATAAAAGCACCTGTATTGTAGGTGCTGGTATTGATTCTATAAATTTTATAATATCTACAACAGTTTCACAACAAATTAAAATTAAATCACAAAAAATACAGAAAGAATTATTACAAATATTACAAATATAACTTATAGAATTATGCTTATTACGATGAGTTATTTCATCATAATAAATTATATTATGTAGCCATCAAAAGAAAACTAAGCAATTTTTTACAGACTTAGGCTCAAATTTGAATTCAAAATAAGGTATTTAAAATAAGAGGTTTTTTTTGTTTGTTTTAATAATGAAGAAAATTTATGTATATTTTTTATTTTAAGAGTAACATTTATTATATTTAAAGTGAATTTTTCAAGAATATTATTAAAAATTCTATTTTTAATTCTTAATCCAAAGTTGTTTTTTTTAATTAATTAATTAATCTATTTAATCTTACCAGTTATATTTTTTTTATTATAATATTTTTTAATGTAGTAATTTTATCATATCATTCATATGTAGTAATTTTATATTTATCATATTAGAAGTGAGTTGTTCAAAGATATTATTAATGATTCTATTTTTAATTCTTAATCCAAAGTTATTTTTTTGGGCATCATACTGCATTTTTTCATATAAACTTGTTGATCTCGTTTTATTAATTGTATTAATATCATCTTTAAAACATATCTTATAATAATATTTTATTGTTAAATTATAAATTATTTTTTGTTGGGATAATAGTATTTTGTTTTTTATAAGGATTTGATGTTGATGGTATTCAGTTAAATTTTTAAAATTTATAAATATTTAGAATTTTATACAAAATTCTGTTAATATTTTTTATCTCTGATTTATTTAGATTAAACCAGCTTAGCAAACCGTAATCAATAATTGAGTCAACATAAGATTTATATAACATAATTTTGGTTTTTATAGGGAAAATATCTTTTATATAAAACCAGGGCTTTGAAGCAGACAAAATTTGTAATTGCTCCGCTCCGACATGAAAATACTTGCTCCATGCTCCACTCCATGCTCCAAATACATTTTATATTTCGTATTACTAAAGATCAAATATTAAAAACAAGTAGTTTTTTTTTTCCATAACATTAATGTGTTTAAGCCCCTGTTTCCCAACGTGGGATGCACACCCCACAGGGGGGCAATTTGATTGTTGAGGGGGTAATTCGAAAATGGAGGATTGTTGTTTTTTTTTGGTTGTGGTAGTTAAAAAAAGTTAGTTTTTTTTTTTTTTTTTAATTTTTTTTTTCTGAAAGTTATATCAAATTTGTTGGGGCATAGCATACTTTAGAACTTTAGGTGGGGCACAGCACAAAAAAGGTTGGGAAACACTGGTTTAAGCAGATTAAAGAAAAGGACCATATCCACAAACGAAAACATATATTTAAATAATTTCATGACATATTGCGAGGCTGTAAAGGGATCTGTAATTAAGCCTCGCAACATGTCATGAAATTGTTTAAATATGTTTTTCTTTGTGTGTATGGTCCTTTTCTTTAATTTTTAAGTAGTTTTTTTAACTAAACTTTATTAATCATCATAATTAATTCTATAAAACAGAACAGCTGACAGTCTTGTAACATTTAATATCAATTTTAAGGCAGAAAATAATCGCTCGACACTGGCTTGTGTAGTGGGCATACTCGATGCAACTCGACAGGCAGCTTGAATTCGATGTGGATAACCGTCAATAGCTTCAAATGCTGATTTTACTTTGAATCTACCCATACCCTCGATTGCATGACAATCTTGGTGAAACTTCCTCTCAAAGTCTTCTTCATTCGAATATTGCATTTCTGAAACTCTCTGACGTTTTTCCAGCTTGTCCAGCTCTTTTTCAAAATCATCATCTTCTGAAGAATTGTCTGCTGAAATCGAATTTGATTTTTCTTTCTGTGATTGTTGAAATCTTATTACTCGATGTAGCTGCTCGGATTCAATTGTTGAGGATTTCAGCCTTTCGCTCTCTTGCATCATATCAAAACGTTTAAAAAGCTTTAGTTTTTCGAGTCATCGGGCGATATTAAAAAGTCCTTCTTTTGCTTTTGTCGTTTGCGGCGAACTCAATAAAATTCTATACTGGAGATCTATATAGACTTCGGCAAGAAAATGGGTGTTTTGGAAAAGATATTTCTTCACGTTTTCGCTGGAGGTCAAAATTCTCATAGCAATTTGTCCGCCATTATCTTGGAGAAATTTTGCATTTTTTGCCACTCGATGAAAACTCCCGGAGTTATGTCAGCTGCTTGAAGGGTTATTGTCGTAAAGTTTGCCTTTGCCAGGAGACATCTTATAGCCAGGTCCCATTCGGCTTTAGTTAATATCAATTCTCTGGCTCCAGTCGCATGTACTTGTTCACAATAATGTTGAAAAACAAGTAGTCGATCAATTATTGCAAACGTTGAACCCCAACGAGTCACAGTATCCAAAGGTTGGGTTTGCTCATGATTTTTTAGAAGAATACTGCGAATATTTGGGGTTCGTAATTTGATAACGACTTGCCTTTATTTTCCCTAAAAATTCCTTGGCGGGTTCTTTCTTCAACCCATCCGAGATTGCCAACTGAAGACTGTGAATGCCACACCTCATCAATTGGACTTATGAATTATCTTCAGACAGCCTTGTTGGCAATATAAGGCTAGGATCCTCAACCCATTGTGCAGGAACATCCATGTCGAGTTTTCGGCCATCATGTTCTTCAGCTTCTTCTTTAAATGAAATAATTTCGGTTTTGTTTATATTATCAGAATTAGAAACGGTTTCATTGTTGCTGAATTTTTTTTACAGCACAGATCATAAGCAACAAACAAATATCATTTGATAATATTTATGTAAATTTTAACAATTAAAATGAAGAAAATAAAACAGGAATAAGAGTAAAATATAAAATTTTGAATATAGAAGAAAAATTTATTTATAATGTAGTCTTAAAAATATATATAAGTACAAAAACATCAGAGAAAAATACTCTTCTGAAAACAAAACAAGACTTAGTTGGTTGAAGATTTTCAACATTCCTACTATAAATAATAAGTTTGGCTTTAGAGTAAATGAATATACTTACTCAAAAATATTTAGACAAATAAATGGGAATAATTGTAGCTGTAATAGTTTAAGAGAAATCAAAAACCAATGACTATATGATATACTCAATAAGAATATAGTAAAAAAACTTTTAATCTATGCTTTAACATTAATTAAATTTTGTTTTTGAAAAGACACTCATTAAATTTTCCAGCACCTATAAAACAGGAGTACTTTTGTAGTTACACCTAATAGGACTGGTAAAAATTAAAAAAAAAAAAAAAATCTGGAGCAGTTAAAAACTTGTGTGCTCTGGCTCCGCTCCAGCTCCGGGCAAAAACCCATTGCTCCACTGCTACGGGCTCCGCTCCAAAGCCCTGGATAAAACAAACAAAGTACTGTTTAATCTTTCTAATATATAAATATAGTGGTTGTGTCAAGAGAATTTATTAGTTATATCTAAACCCAGATTCTTGTGATTACTAATTACTTTTAAGCTTTGACAATTACAGTGGTTAGTGTTTTTTTGGTTTATGTGCAAACACTGGTAATTATGGATTTTTATTTGCGGTATTATATCTAATTTTTTTATTTTTCGTGTGAATTACCATAAGTTTTGTTTTTAATTTATTAATGTTTATTTTGTAATCATGTGTCCATTTTATCAGATTTGTGAAATCTGCTTGTATTTGTTTTATAGCTATATCCAGATTATTATTCATGTTAATTAGAATAAGATTGTCAGCATAAGCAAAAATGTTTGAAGTAGTTTGACAGTTGAAAATAGTATTTAAGTAAATTATAAATAATACTGGTCCTAAATTAGAACCCTGGGGTATTCCCTTCTTCAAATTATAAAGTTTGCCGAATTTATTTTCTATTTTTATTTTTTAGGTTTCTATTGCTAAGATAATTTTTTAGTATAGAATATATATTTGCTCTTAGCCCAATATCATATATTTCTTGAAGTAGTATTTTATGGTCTAGACTATCAAATGCTTTTTCTAAATCAACGAATATTATAAGTATATATTTACCTTATTTAAATTTTTGTTTATTAGCTCACTTAAGTTATTCAGTTATTTGGTTTTAGAAAGAACAGAGGAACAAGAGATGAATTGGAGTGATGAGAACAATCTGTGAAAGACATATTGAAGTTAATAGAGAAGTTTATATTTGTTTTATTGATCTAAAAAAAGCCTTTGATATGGTGAAATGGGATAAACTGATGAAAGTACTGAAAAAGATAGGTGTGGATTGGCGAGATCGCAGACTAATTGCGGAACTATATTTGAATCAAACAGCAATAATTGAGACAAAAGAAGGAAGCAAAAAGGAATGTATAATTGGAAGAGGAGTGCGACAGGGTTGCTGCTTATCCCCTGTGCTATTCAATATCTTTTCGGAAGAAATGATAAAGGAAGCTTTTGATTGCGAAGAGGATACGGGTATCAGTGTTGGAGGAAGAAGAATAAAAAGCGTAAGATTCGCGGACGATTTGGCTATATTAGCCGAGAGTGAGGAAGATTTAGAACACTTGCTGAAAAGATTTGGAGAAGCCTGTCATAAATTTGGAATGGAAATTAACACCAAAAAAACAAAAGTGCTGCGAGTTGCCAGAAATGCTGAAAATGTATGTATTAAATTAAATGGAGAAAAGGTGGAACAGGTTAAGCAATACAAATATTTGGGAAGTATAATTCAGGATGACGGTAAATGTAACATTGATATTAGAGATCGAATTCGTAAGGGTAAATTTGCTTTTTATAACAGAAAAAACTTGTTCACGAATCATATGAATATTGATTTAAGAAAAAGACTTATAAAATGTTACATTTGGAGTATATCCTTGTATGGTTCAGAAACTTGGACTCTGAGAAAGAGAGATGCTGAGATGCTGGAAGCATTTGAAATGTGGCTATGGAGGAGGATGGAGAAAATTAAATGGACAGACAAGGTGACTAATGATGAAGTCCTGGAAAAAATAGGGGAAGGGAGAAGTTTCGTAAAGAATATTAGTAGAAGAAAAAAGAACTGGATTGGTCATGTGCTGAGAGGTGAAAATCTCATGAAGGAAGTATTGGAGGGGAAGAGACCAAGAGGAAGAAAGAGAAAAATGATCCTGGATGACCTATTAACTTCAAGTGGATATCAAGGTCTTGAAGGAGGAGGCAAGAGATAGAACTACTTGGAGAAAGAGACATTGCTGACCTTATTTGCTGCTTGCCATTGAACCTGTCTACGACAGAACACTGATGATGATGAAGTTATTCAGTAAAATAGGTGCACTTTTATTTTTTTTGATAAGTATACTGGTTTTGATGTATAATTTTATATTTTTTAATATAATTATTAATTGAGTTAGATAGGTTTCAACTATTTTAGATAGATTTGACAGTATAGATATTGGTCTATAATTTCCACTTTTATATATTGGAATTAGTTTTGCTATTTTCCATTTTTTTGGATAAATTCCACAGTTTAATATTCTATCAATTAAAATTTTTAGTATTTGTGCAAAATAATAACTAAATTTCTTTATGTCAGATACAGTTAAATTATCTTACAGAATTTTTATTTTTCATTTTATTAATTATGCTTATTATTTCATTTACAGTTAGTGTTAATAATACCATATAGTTATAATTATTATTTTTTTTTTACATCTAATAGTTTTTTATTGCAATTACAAATTTTCTTTAGTTCCCAAATTTGCAAAGGTAATTCCCATATTATTTATAGTATTGTATAGTCTTTTACTATGGATTAAATTACTCAAGCAATTTTTTGTTTTTCTATATTCATTTTTATTTACAATTTTTTGTATAATTTTTCAATAGTTTTTACCATTTCTTATATTTTCTTCCAAATTTTTCTTATAAGATTCTTTTTTTAATTTTCTACTATAATTACAGAGCCAGTTTCTTTTTTTTTCTTGTAATTCAGTAAGATAGAGATTATTTGTTTTATTATTTTTATACCTTACGTATAATTTATTTTTATGATGGTTTCTTGAATTATTTCCATTAAACGTATTATAAGGGTCTTTTTTACATTGATTTATTACATTCATAAGAAGAAGAATAATTTTATTTGAATTATCAATATTATCTACATTAATTTTATTTTCTAATAATTGTACTTTCTCTATGAATTTTTTCTCATCTTTTATGAACTTAGATTTTATTTTATTTCTAATTCCTTTTTCAGTTTTATTATTTTTTTCAATTTCTTTTATTTGTAAAATAATAATGTAATGGTCCGATATATTACTATGTATAATTATTTATTTTCACTTTCTCTTTAAATTATTTACAGGATATATTAAATAAGCTTATATAAAGAACCCATTATCTAATGTAAACGGGGGATGTATTTCACACATCCAAAAATATATTGTTTTCATTTAATTAAACCATGTTAATATAAGCTTTTACAACTTAAATTAATGTAAAATATTTACATATGTTCATATGCCTATTAAATCAATATAAAATCATTAATAATAACTTAATTATTAAATGCATACAGTGTTAAGTGTGTCTGGGTGCATTCCTTTTAGAAGACATGGGCAAATTTATTTTTTTAAAAAAATTATCACTATTAATTGTAATATTTATTTATCACAGCATTCACAGGCAAACAACGCAGGATGATTGAATGAAATAAAAATGAAAGGGGAGGGGGGGGGGCACTTAAACCGAATGGGCAGAGCCTAAGTACAGATGTTAAAGTTGACTGCATTCACTGTTTATGGCTGCATTTTCGCTCAAGAAATTTAATTTTTCTTTTTTCGCATTTTTTATTTTTTTAAATATACTTTTCCTTGTTTTCTCCTAAATTTTAAACGAGCGTAAATCTGAATCGTCATAAATTGAACCATTGTAAAACGAGGGCTGTCTGTATTTGCAAATAACAGGGCATTAGTATTAAAATTTCTGTCCTATATCATTAATAAAAATACAGAGCAGTATGTTGACAACCTCAGCCTTTTTTGAAACCAGCATTCATCCTCTCTGTCTTCTTAATTTGGAAACACAAAAAAACGCACACACACACACAACCACGCATAAATCTAATCTTCCTTTTTTTTTTTGGTTGTGTGTGATGTTAAACATCACCTGGTCATTTCTTGGCAAACAGAATAAAGAAGGAAATTATCAAATAAACTGACTTGAACTTAAATTGAAATTAGGGATGGACGGGACCCGATATTTCGGGAAATTTTCGGGAAAATTATAATCCCGATAATCGGGCGGGATTTGCTTTATTTCGGGATTTCTTCGGGACGGGATTTCGCGATTTATTTAAATTCAACAAAAGGCTTAATAATGCTGGGATTATTAATCCTGGCAACTGAGAACTACAATAAGTCATTGAGAAATACTCTGGACTATTTATTTTCCTTCTACCTCCCAATATTACATCAACAACAAAGTGTTTTCGTCATAGCGTTGCGATCGACCGGCGAAACCAATAAACAACAGACGACGGCATTCGTGATTTTGACTAGCGACGGACATAAAAATGTTTTTGTTTGTTATTATTATTGTCATCCATATAAAGTTTCAAAACCCGAACAACTATTTCCCATTTACTGAAGGAAGGACAATCCCGTCCCTATCCTGTCTCGATTTTCGGGAGGGAAAAACAAATCCCGTCCCGTCCCGACCTAAAAATCCAATCCCGTCCATCCCTAATTGAAATCTATCTTATTTGTGCCTTGCAAATTTTCCCTTAAAATGGAATATAACAAATTCATCACTATTAAATATGTAAATGATGTTTACTTCAGTGAGGGATTTTCTTACTCTGGGTAAAATTCATTTGATGCTTCACTTTGAGTAGGAGAATACCACATCAATATTTACATTATTTATATTTTTAAATTAACATGTCCTATTCCTCCTTTAGACCCAAGTTTTTAAATTGTATATTTTCATACATATGAGAAAACATCTGTTTTGAGAACACCATCCATTTAGGACTAGAACTAAAATATGCTACAGTCTATTCAATATTTCGTTTGAATACAAAAGTTTTAACTAGCGTTGATGGATAGTTGCATGTTATTAATAACTAGGCCATCCCCCTGTCTCCCCTGGTAAGTATGAGATAATCCAAGAAGAATCGATTCCAGGCGCTTATGGCAAAAAGTGATATTTTATTCCTTTTTGAATGAACTCAATATTTGATAGGGCGCACAAATAGAATAAAAGTAGAATTGGATATTGGGGGACCAGCAGTAGTCCAATGGTTAGTATTCCTGACTGCGAGGATGAACGACCTCAGTTCGAAACTCCCATGCGAGGCGGAAAAAAAAGAAAATTTTATAATCTGACTTTCTCAGCAAGGGAAACTAGTAATTAACAATTGCACAGGACAGACAGAGAAATAAAGGATTTTAGTAATATAGATTCTGTTACTATTAAGCCACTTTTTTGTTAACATTTGGTAACAGTATTACTTTTTCAGTAAAGTAACTGCAACTGCTACTTATGTCAATAGTGGAGTAACAAAATGCATTACTTTAAACACACACACACAACAGGCTTTTGAGATTTTTGAAGGGCTTTGAAAGGCTGTTTCTGGAGCTTACAAGTTAGTACATTGCTTAGAGTATTGAGATCACTTGATCCTGCAGAAATTGCATTAATTTAAGTCACCTCTGTATCAATAACTTTTTTATTTGGCTTAAAAAAGATAACTATAACTCACTTTTTAAATGTAATTTATCCAGCCCCCCCCCCCCCCCCTTTTTTTTTTTACCCTCTCCATTTTTAAATAATAAAATACCACTTGAAATTTAGTACTTTGATAGCGTTATGAATTATTTAAGTTCATCTTAAAGTAAATCATCTGTGTGGCTCAGCTGCTGTCTTACAATTTGTTTTCATTGATTTACTAATAACTTTTTTTTTTTAATCACAACCTTGATACTTTTTAAATTATGCTTTTACTTTGAATACAAACATAATGCTTAAATTTACATAGCCTAGAAATGTACTTGTGATGATCTATATTTTGTTCAGCTATTATTAAGCAGTGATTATAATATAAATTTACTACTATTAAAATTATTAGTATAGCATCTGAATTGTTGCAAGTTTGACATAAATTATTTAATATCAGCATTCAGCTTTTGTTCCATGTGTGTTTTTTGCTAGTCTAATTTTATTGTATTATTTTAAATGGAATATAATTTGCTGCACTGTCTTTTGATAAAGTAGGATTTTGATGTTTTCTGTTGGATATCTGATCCTGACTTAGGAATTTTATTTTAAATCTGTTCTGCTTGTATATTATATAATGGCTCATAGTAGCTTTCAATAACTTTTCTACAATTAATTCTAATAGTCTACAGCTAATAAATCATTCTAAATTGTTCCTTCGTGATTTAAAATTAATGTGACCTAAAAGTTTAAAGAATATCCAATTATAAATGCAGATTGCATAAAATTTAAAAATTAGCTTTCTAGTTTAGTTATTTTAAAATTATCTAAAAAAATATTTATAACTAGTAATTTAAATTAAAAGTAAATGTTTACCTTTAAGGTATCTGGTGTGGATGAAGACTGCCTAACTGAACTGTCTGTTTTTCATGGTAAAATGAAAAAAAATATGGAAAACTTAATACTGCAGGTGAGAAGTAATTTACATTAGTTTTTTTTTTTTTTTGTGAAGCTTTTAATTTAGCTACAAAATTGATTGATAATTACTACACTACATAATAACAATTTTTGACAATTTGTGTTTGTTTTTGCTTTTGTTTTTATTAATGAATGCATGCACAACAGAATGTATTAAAGAAAAAAACAAAAAAGATAAGAACTGGATAGAAATACTCAAACTTTTACTCCTAGAAATCCTATTAATCTAATAAGACTCCTTTAATCCCCACAATATTTCGTCCTTCTTTGTGAAGGACTTCTTTAGGTGGTACCAGAGGACAAGAAACTATTCTCCTTCCTCTGCATTTCATAAGGATTACAAATAAATATTAATAGGATTTCTAAAAGTAAATTATTTACAAGATATATTAAAGATGCTTACTCAAACCTTTGTTTATCTTTCAGTGGAAGTATGATTATTTGACTGCCACATACTTCCTTCTTTTATCAAAAAAGCAACGAGGTGCTCCTATTAGACTTAAAGCAAGATCAAAATTGGAAAACAATGTCTTGGTAAGTAATTAATATAACTTTAATTCCATTATGTATTCAAAAATTATATATTTTTAATTCTGTTGTATTTCATTTTTATTTATTGTTAATCATTACTGTGAATGATAAATTTTTGTTTAGTTTTTTTTTTCATTATTTTAATTTGACTTATTCTAATGTCACTTCGTCACAGAAAATAAATATTTAATTTGAAATATCTTTGTTGTGATATATTGAAATAATATAAATGAAAGAAAATAGCAATTTCCATTTAGATTGTATTAATTCTTAGGTCGTAGGCCAGTTTATTGTTATCCATAGTACATAAAATATCTTGGTAAACAGGTCAGTGAACTAGCCTAAGTATTACAAGAGCATATCAGGATTTTTCTCTGTTAGTAAAAAGTTAAATTATAAAATGTTTTTTTTTTTTTTTAATTTGGTGTAGAAAAAGAAAATACACTGATTTCGAAACAAATTCACTTAATTTTAGATTTGTTGCTGTTATTTATAGTTGTTTGTTTAAATACTACTACTACTGCCTCTACTGAAACTTTTATTGTTCTGTGGCTGCTTCCAAGTTCTTTGGCTTTCAGTTATTTTGAGAATAGTTTCTCACTATTAGTTATGATTCCCTAGAGTTAAAATCTGGGACCGAATGGAGATATCTCATTCAACAATATAATGAGGATTAATATTTAAAGGCTATTTAATATAGAAGGAATAAATTGAGGAATCTGATCAGAAAACAGTTTTTTAGGGATATTCATTAAAATAATTCTTAACGACTAGTTGACCCGTGGGAATAATTCGCAAGAAAAAACCATCTTTGAGAAATAATAAACAAATCCAACAGCTGTCGTGCATGTTAGTTAAACACATTGTTAATAGATGGCGCCTTCTCCTTTTTTATAAAAAGGTTGACCCGTGCAAATAATTCGCATGGTATCTTGATCAGTCACCGAATAGTAATGTGGAAATAAATAAATGAACAGATTGTCAATAGATGGTGCCTTCTATATTTTTATAAAAAGATTTTTAAAATAAAGTTTTTTAACCAAAACATTAATTTTAAACAATTTGTTTATTTTTCGTCATTAGCGAGAAACATAATCTTCAAAATGATGCTTCAATCATTGATTTTGATGAAGTATTAAGGGAGATATGGCGTACCAACACAAAAATACCTTTGAGAAATAATATATAAGGATTAGAGACTGTATTTCAAGTCTCTTTGTCAAATACAATCATATAAAAAAATTAAAATAAAACATAAGAAAAAAGATCATATTTAGAGTCGTTATGTAATTTGTGGAGAAAAGGAACTTAACATAGGTAAATATTGTGTAATGATTCGAAAAACTCATGTCTTCACACTGGAGGTCAGGGATGGGTTGCAAGAAAATTTTTCACAGACAATTTTCTTTAATCTCCATGCTTTCAACCCCCCCCCCCCCTTTTCAATTCTTTTTATTATTATTATTATTATTTTCTTCTTTTTCTTAATTACCACTGCTTTTGCGCCATTAAAAACCCAACCAACAACAACATTCTTAATTACCAATGTTCAATTCTGCATAAGAATTTAGAACTTCCACTCATCAGTCCTTTCTTCTGGACAATCTGCACTACTGCTTTCACTAAAACTATTTAAATAATCAATCTCTCATATCCTGTCCGATAGCTTTTTCTGTTTCTGACACAACTCAAACTATATAATGAAAGACTGAGATCCAGTTTTTTTTTTTAGTATTATTTTTATTATTATTTTCTTTTCCTTGTTGCTATGTGAATTTATTCTCAATGGAATTTTATGATTAGGATATGATTGTGTTAATGAGCAACCTTTGTCTTCTTTTCTTATTTTTTTTTTAATTTATAACACTTACTTAATGTATTGAGAAATTTATATACTCAAAACATGTTAATGCCCTACATGTTGCATCTAATTTATATTAATTCATTGAAATGATAATGAATGATTATCAAAGAATGTGTTTGATCTTCTAGCCTACTTTATGATCCTAGGAATGAGGATTTTGCTTCACTGGTCTGCATGAAAATCCTCCCTGCAAAAAAAAATAAAAATGAATGTACTTTAAAGATTTGAGGGCTCTAAATCCAATTCTGACGTCCAAATGTTTGTATCAAGCACCATTTTTGGGGTAGGGCCTATTACTTTTAGAAAATAAGAGATTTCTTTATGAATATGCATGATTGTATTCCTTTGCAGACTACTTGAATCCTCGGTTTTATTAAGTGAGATAACCAACAGATTGCATCTCTTGTATGAGGGCTCACTTCTAGATCCATCGTGTCTTTTCTAGTAACTTCACTAGAGTATAAATAGGTATGTGTGAGATGCCGTAGCAAAGTTGATGTGAATTGAAATATAAACAAGTGCTGGTTTGTAAAGTGTTCACTAATGGCTTTTAACATTGTGTTTTGTGAGTTCAGCATTTTATCTGCTTTGTGAGATCAATGCTGCTGATTCAAGTATAATGTAATTCTTACAGTGTAATGTCACAATCATCATGTTTTTGCAAAAATTAACCTGACAGCTTCTACTATGCATGTGGGACAGTTACTTAAAAAACACAGAGAAAGGCTCTCATAACACTTGTACAGAAGGCTTATCATATCTATTTCGGCTGTAAGGTGGGTGACCAAGATAAGTTTGGGCCCAAAATATGCTGTAATACGTGCTCAAGAACACTGACTGGCTGTTAAAGCTGTTTAAACTCTGACAGTGGAGACACGACACTTCATTGATTCTTCCTAGGTAGGCTTGAAAGCAGTTCTATTATACAGTGGTAATGAACACCCTTTGCTACCCATAGGGTGCGAAAGACCACTATCATGTAGTGAAAACATGGTCAGATCGAACTGAAGCTACCCCTGGTGAAAACAGCGTAGCACATCCAGCATTGTAATACAAAAATCTCGTTGCATCCTCTGGATATTAAAATTAATTAATATGAGGATTAATGAAGAATTTTGTGAAAGCAACAAATAGAGACGGTGCTACAATTTTTTAAGCTATGTAAGGGCAGACAACTATGAAGAAATTATCTAAGAACTACTTTCTTCATGTAGAGCATTTGGGTATAATATGTTGCTAAAGCTGCATTTCTTACATTCATACCTTGCAATTTTTTTTTTCCTCCATTAATGTGAGCAGTCTCGGATGAATACAGAGAAAGGTTCCATTAAGACTTATCCCTGATGAATAAAAGATGTAGTGGAAAATGGGACGACAGTATGTTGGCTGGCTCTGTTGGACCTACAGCGAGGTTCAACAGCGAGACGTTCCAGAGATAAAATATAAGAGGAAAAAAACAACAAAATAAGTTTTTGTGTAAATTTTACATTTTTTAGGATTTATTAGTGTCAGGTTTAACTTTTGGCAAATTAAATAATCATATTTGGTGAAATATATTTTTCTTCTCTTGAGTAAACTAGCATTTTTCTTTATTAAACCAATATCTCTAAAAACTCTGGGTGATAGAACAAAATGATTGTCAGATTTGGATTCAGAGACCTCAAAAATGTACAAATCAGATAAAAAAAATGGAAGGGAGGGGAAAAAAAAGTTTTCTTTTTTTTTCAGACCAGTGTAATTAAATGTGTAAGTTTTAAATAGTATTACTGAAGCTGTCATATGCTTTACAATGATTTTTTTTAATTATTTATTTCTGTTTATATTTATATTTTAGACCTGTAATCGCAAACTTGAGACAGAATTAAATTTAATTGTTCCAAGAAAGAATTCAAATACCGATGAATTACTGGATGAATTGGATATTGTCAGTTTAGACAATGGTAGTGATGATGAAATTATTCCAGGTGAGTTAAATGTTTGAATGAAACATCTTTTTTAAAACTATTGGTTTGTGTTTCTATTCTTGGAAAATGATAAAAGTTTTCATTTTGCTATTTAAAATAAAAAAAAATGGGAGCCGGGGGGGGGGGGGGGAGTACTTTAGAAGAGCAAATGGAATTTATGGTTAAGTATGGTAGTATTAATCAGTAGTCTTCATCTTTTATTTATTTATTTATTTATTATTATAACGATTGTTCCCCTTAAGGAGAGCGATTGAACTTGAGTTCATGATTTCATCTTTACATGTTGTTCCTTTTTTCCTCCCAGAATCTCTTCATCTTCTCGGAATGCTCTTTCTTCCGTTCCTCCGTCCATTTTTTCCCAGGTTGTCGCGATGTTCCTTGCTTAAACTTTACATTCATGATTTTATTCTGGCACTCCGTGCGGTTATCGAGATTCTCTATGTTAATCTGTTGTAGGTCTCTCTGGATCTCTTTCAGCCATTCTGTGCCACATTTACTCTCTGTTATGATGTCGAGTAGTTTCTTTGCCACTCTGGAGTTTTCCATTCTGTAGATATGTGTGTAGAATTTTGCTCGGCGTTTCCTGATTTCTTCTGTTATTGTGTTGGTCTTTTGATAGAGTTCGCTCTGAGGTCTCTTCATCCAAATGCCGTTTTTATTGATTGCCCCGTAAATCTTCCTGAGAATTTTTCATTACTGTTTTTTTATTTCCCTAATTTTGGAATGACCGTCGATTATCATAGTTTCAGCTGCATAGGTTGCTTCAGGAAGGATCACTGTTTTGTATTGCCTTAATTTTGCGTCTGTCGAAATCATTTCTTGTTATAGTGAGTCCATGTTAGCTTGTAGGCCTTCTGGAGTTTGATGACTCTTTGTTCATTGGCGATTCGGTTTAGCCCTGAGGATTGTATAGTTTCACCAAGGTATTTAAAGTGGCGAACTTGTGCGATTTTACCGTGTTTTGTGATTAAAGAAGATTTATTTTCTGGCTGTCTTTCCATATATTGGGTTTTCTTGTTAGAGATTTGCAGTCCGGTTTTTTGTGCAATTTCATGTAATTTTTTCACTGCGTGAATTGCTTCAGATCTGTTGTCTGTGATAATTGCAATGTCGTCCGCGAACACAAGGCACTTGACCTTAAATCGATTCCCTTTCTTGATACCAATTTGGATGCCCTTTACGTGAGGTTCCCATTCCTTTATGATCTTTTCTAGAACAATATTGAAGAGGATTTGGGATAGTCCGTCCCCCTGTCGGACTCCAGTTTTGATTTCGAAGGGCTCTGATATTTCGCCCATGAATTTCACTTTGGATGTTGTTCCTGTAAGTGTCTGTTCTGTGATTTTTCGGGTTTTTCGGTCGAATTCTTCCATGATTTTGAAGAGGGCTTCGCGGTCTACTGAATCATACGCTTTTCTGAAGTCGATGAATGTAATTACTGAATTTCTGCATTTCCTCATTTCTAATATCGTTTTTAAGCTCCAGACCTGTTCAGCACATGATCTCCCTTTTCTGAATCCGGCCTGGTAGTTGCCAATTAGTGGAATGATTCGCTTGGGATTCTATTCTGTTTAAAAGTGCTTTGGAGAGGATTTTGTAAGCAACTGGGAGTAGGGAGATTCCTCTGTAGTTGTTGATTTCCATCTTATCACCCTTTTTGTGTAACGGGTGGATCAAGGCGCATTTCCAGTCATCTGGTATTTGCTCTGTCGTCCATATGTCTGAGATTATGTGATGAAGTTTCTGCGTTAATGTATGGTCGTTCAGTTTCCAGAGTTCAGCAATAATCCCATCTTCTCCTGGTGCTTTGTTGTTTTTGAGCTGTTGATTATCTCCGTAATTTCTTTGAGATCGGGGGCTTGTGAGTCTGGGTGCATGAATACTGGCGGGGTGAAGTCAAATTTTTCTTGGGGTGGTTTGCAGTTGAGAAGGGAGTTGAAATATTGGGCTAAAATTTTGCAGTTATTTTTTGGGTTAGTTTCCAACGAGCCGTCGGGTTTTTTGAAACACAGGCTGGGTGTTTGGTAACTCTGTAGGTTTTCTCTAAAAGTCTTATAGAAATTTCTCGTATTATTTTTAGTGAAGTCTTGCTAGATTTTGTGGAGTCTGTTGTTGTCATATCCTCGTTTCTCTTTTCTAATTATTTTTGAGGCCTGTTTTTGAGTTTTAAGAAAGTTCTCCCAGTTTTCTTCAGTTTTGTGACTGTTAAACTTTTTCCAGGCAGTTATTCGGTTGTCGACTGCTTGATCACAGATTGCGTTCCACCAGCGATATTTCCTAGTGCAAGGGGGTTGTCCTAGTTTCATGGCGTCCTGAATTTTCTCTGTTAGTTTCTTCCTGTCTGTTGATTTCTCCTGATTAATTAGCATGATGATTTTTTCTTTGTTGATTTTCAGGTATTCGGGATCTGGTTTGATTTATTTATTTATTTATTATTATTTTTTTAATTTATGCACCCCTACACTATGTGTTGAGGAACTTATTCAAAAAAGTGTTAGTGCCCTTGTGTTGCACTTAATTTATATTTTTTCATTGTGATGATCTGTAGAGAATAAATATCCTCAAAATACAAGTTGTTCACACCTTAAGCACAATAAAGTTTAATGACTTTACTTAATCTTAAAGCTACTGTAACAAAAAAAATTCTTGAATAATGTCTAGGAGAATAGTGCCAGTAATATGAGATCATGACAGAATAATCATTTTAAACCATTTAACTTCCTATTCATTCCACTGAATGAAGCTTGAAAAAAATTCCTGTCCTAATGGTAAATCATTCCCCTTCATTGACTACCACTGATATAAAATGTAACTAATGTAAAAAAAAAAGCTCATGTCTAAACTGACTGCATTATTTCTTATCAATCAGTTCTGTACATTGTCATTTGGGTCACAGGCCATGAAGTCTTCCTTTCTATAATCATCACTTAGTTGAGCCTCAGTAGACTTGATGATCATTTCAGCTTAGACATAATTAGGCACTAATTGCCCGGCGTGGGCATGAGGACTAGTGCCTCACACAAGATAAAATAATTACTAAAAAAGAGAAAAAAAATATACATAAGTACACAGTATCTTTTTGTCAAAATAGCAGTAATTTAAAACAGCCAAATGGGGGGGGGGGGATCTTGATTTTAGAAAATTAGGAATCGCAATATTTTCTACCATAATGGACCCTGCAAATTAAATTTCTTGGGGCCTTTTAAACATGGCTGTGATTTTTGACTTCAGCTTCTAATAATTAACAGATCTTCTCTTTTTTCAAAACAACAAAATATTTTATTTAAAAAAAAAAAAAAAAAATCAAAGAAAAAAAAAAAAGAGAGAGAGCGAAATGCATGTCAGTTTCAGAGCATTACAAAGTATACAAGTTAATGTAAAGTCCATTCTTTACACTAGCACTCTATAATCTACATACATTATGCTAAATTTTTTCTCATTACTTTGAATTTTATCTTCTCATTACTCTGATAATCCTCTCAAGATTTTCTCCAGTTTATTCATCAAAATTAAGAATAATATCGGGCTTACCTGAATCCTTGTCTTAATTCTTTGCAAGTTCTTAGAGAATTGTTGTTCTGTTTACCTATCGTTATTGAAGTTTTCTTATAAATATTTTGTGTAATTCTTAATAGTTTTTCCTTTAAAACTAATATCATATAATACCTTAATAAGGGCATTTCTATAGCTAGAATCAAAAGCTCTTCTAAAATCTATACACAGATCATATATTTTCTTCTTTTTCTCCTCCAATGAAATAGTTCAATATACAGATATTATAGGAATGGAATATCTTTATCTTAAACGTGCTTGATTTTCTCCTGAAACATTATTTCCCGAAATCCAATTCTCTTATTAAAGATTTTAAAAGAGTTATTATTCTCTAATTTTCTGGAAGTTTTTTTTGTAGAAAGAGATAATCTTTCTTTCTCTATATTTATCTGAATTTGTTACAACTTCCGTATTTTATTGAACCAATTTGTAATTCAACTAAACATATTTTATGGTAATTTTTTCAGAATTTCATTTTTAATCCCATCAGTTCCTAGAGCTTTATTATGTTTTAATTTTATTAATACTTTATAAATTTCATTTTCTTCTATTCTTTGTTATTCCCTACTTTTTATTATCTTTTAAAAAGTGTTTTTCTATTCTAATATCCCATTTCATTTAATTTGCAAACTCTCCCTCTCTTAATAACAATAAATGATTTTCCATATTTTTTACATCACATGTTCTTCAAAATTTATAAAAGGACTAATTCTCTTTGAGGTCCCAAATTATTTTCCAAAATTCAGCACTCTATATTTCTATATTTATAACCCTCATACCCTTCTTTTCTTTACATAGTTTATTACATTCTTTCTTTTCATTTAGATACAATATTTTTTTTTTTCCTTTCATTACCACATGGGTTAATTTTTTTAAGTGAACTTTGTATTTTCTTTTTCTTCAAATTCTTCATCAGACCAATCTAACTACTACTAACAAATATTTTTCATCAAAAATTAGTTCAATGACAAGGCCATCTTATTTGGGATATAATAACTTCTTTGTTTTGCTGTCATCTGAATAGTATACCTCCAACTTGTCTTCCCCTCGATGTATATGTATTTTGCTGGATGTTTATTGAAACAATTATCCAACCATTTGGTTTCAATGTCTTTTGTAAGCCATTGTTTGTAATAAAACAATTAAGATTGGATATAACAACAAAAAAGAAATCAGAAATTTGGGAAATTATTACATCAGTTCATAAGCTGCAATAATCTTTCAATTTTCTGATTTTCTGATTTTTTTTTTTTTTTTTTGCTGTTATACCCATTAAATTTCCAACTATAATTTCTGTTTGGTATTGCTCCAGTTTTTTGGGGGGGTTTTACTAATACTTTTATTTTCCGTTAGTTTTTTGATTGCAGCATCTATTTCAGGTTTAATGTTACCACATTTACTTTTTTTTTTCATTACAGTCTAAACTTTTCAATTCTGTAGATTTTTTGTTTATCCTCTTCTGAATTAAATATATTTTCTCATGTATTGTTTATTCCTTATGTGAAGCCTTACCTATATAAAATCTAAGTTCACTGAGATTTTTGGTTTTTTACTCTAGAATTCTTTATTTCTTTATCTTGACTCTTATTCTCCATTGTATTGGGGTTTTTTCATCTTATCCTTCTCTAATATTTTATTTAAAGTCCAAATTTGACCATTTATTTTATCTTATCATATATTATGTTTGCCTTTCTTAGGTTCTTTTTTGTAATTTCTATTAATTTTATTCTCTTTTTTTCCCCTTACTTTCTCTTCAAAATCCTCTTCAATAGATATATTTGTACCTTTTAGGTTTTTTTTTTCTTTTTTCTATTCTTTAATGCCTATTTTTTTTCTCTCCAATCAATAAATTCTACTACTATCTGTCTATTTCCATCTTTTTAAATTCTTCTTAACCTCTTTTTTTAATCCTTTTAATTGTTTTTGGAAAAATAATCTGTTTCTTTTGAGTCTTCCATTGTTTCCTCTTTTTCTCTTTTCAATAAATACTTAAATTATTTCTTCTTATTCTATCTTCCATTTTTATTAATCTATCATTTGTGACTTTAAAAAAATAATAACTTAAATAAATTTTACCATCAAACATCTATTAAATATTTTTTTAAACATCAGTTTGTTTAGATGTTTGTTTCTGATTAATAAAGATTCTTAATTCTTCCATATCTTACTATTCTTTTCAACATACAATATAATGAATCAGTTTGTTATCTCCATAATTGAACTTAAGATAGATCTGACATTGTATATATCCAATTAGAATAACCGAGCATGTGTAGAATTCTCAGTCTGTAGTTCATCTGGGAATGTAAAGTAGCTGCCTAATTATTTTGCTTGATATAAAAACATACATTCTTATCTAAAGTAATGCATTTGTGCAAAACCTGAATATGTTTAATTGAATTTCAGGATAACTTTACACTATTACATCCTTATTCTGTATACTTTATGCGATCAGGCCCAGAGGACTGCGCAACGTCACAACCAAGGCCCTCCATCTTCTTCTCTCCTCCGCCAGCTGTCTCCAGTTCTATCTGATCCCCAGCCACAACAAGTCTTCTCTCACTCCATCCACCCATCTCTTCCTAGGTCTTCCACCGGTGTGCAGCCCGCTGGGGTCCAGTTCATTGCAATTTTGGGCCATCTTGTTTCCTCCATCCTCACCACATGTCCAGCCCATTGAAGTCTCTTGCACTTCATCACTCCAACGATGTTAGGCTCTTTGTATAGCTCTTCTAGTTCTGTGTTGTAGTGCCTTCTCTATTCTCCAGTAATTTCATCCCAGACTGGTCCAAAAATTTTCCTGAGGACGTTTCTCTCAAATGTAAGCAAACGGTTGAAGTCCTGTCTTCGAGTGCTCCAGGTTTGGGAACCATACAGTACCACTGGCATTATCAATGTCTTATGCAGTCTTAGTTTTAGTTGAAAAGAAATACTCCAAGAATTTAATGCAGAGTTCAGAGATTTAATAACATCTGTTTCCTGCTTGTAGTCTTGCTTTTATCTCTGCTTCAGTTGATGTGACATCAGAGAAAATTGAACTGAGATATTTAAACGCTTTCACATGTCTATACCTAATGCCATTCACAGTTAAATCCTGGGAATCCTGAAGCTTTCTTCCTATTATCAGGTACTCGGTCTTTTCAGAGTTAATCTGAAGCCTGAACCTTGATGCCACCAATTCAAGAGTATGAATACTTTTTTTAATTCATCTTGTGTACATGCTATTAAAGCAATGTCATCAGCATATGCCAGGTAGGCAATGTTTTCCTTGCCGATTTGAATACCCTGAAAGTTCTCTTTGTTGAACTCCCGTATAACTTTTTTGAGTGCCAGATTGAAAAGGACAGGTGATAATCCATCTCCCTGTCTTAATCCAGTCACTACTTGGAAGCTTTCTGTCATTTTATCCCATCTTGACCTTAGCTTTCGCGTCATTTAAGCATATCTCCATAAGCCTAACCAGATTCTTTGGAATGCCAAATTCTATCATGGTTTTGATCAGGCTTGGTATATGGATGCTATCGTAAGCCTTCTTGAAGTCAACAAATAGGAGATGTAATTCTCAGTTGTATTCATATAGTTTTTCACAGATCTGTTTTAAGACAAAAATTTGGTCCATGGTTGATCGCCCTCTCTGGAAACCTCCTTGATACACCCCAATTATTTCAGTTGCCAGGGGTTTGATTCGGTCAAGTAGACAGCCAGAGAAGATCTTATAGCAGATATTAAGTAGCACTATGCCCTGTAGTTGTCACACACTGATTTATCTTTCTTTTTATGAATGGGACACACCACTGCTACCTTCCATTCCTCTGGAACTGCCTGTTTTGTCCAAATTAACTCTATTAGTCTGTGGATTTTGGAGCATAGGGCATTGCCTCCAGCCTTGAGGAGCTCAGCAGGAATTCCATCCTCTCCTGGGCTCTTACCATTTTTCAGGTTTTAATTCGTTTACTTATCTTCTCGATGGTGGGTGGGGGAAACTCTGGATCCACTGTTACAGTGTCATAAAACTCGAATCATTCATTTGGTTCTTCACAATATAGTAAATCTCTGAAGTAATCTACCCATCGTCTTCCAATCCTTTGATCAACTGTTAACATCCTTCCATTGGCATCGTTTATGAATTTGTGTTGGGGGGTTAAACCCTCCTTTAAATCTATTCACTTTTCTATATAATTCATTACACCTATTTTCATTGAAGTCCTCAGCTTCTTCCAAGATGTTTCTTACATATCTTCTCTTTACTTTCCTCAGTGTGGTCTATGTTTGCAGTCGTACCTCTTCGAACTTTGACTTCTCTTCCTGCATGTTACTCTGTATCCAAAGCAATTTAGCCCTCTGTCTCTCTCTCTGATAGCTTCCTCGCATTCCTCATCGAACCACACTCGTTTTCCCCTGATTCATTTTGGAATTACTTCATGGGCTGTTTCTTTAATTGCATCTGCAATTACCTTCCAATTCTGATCTATTTTGATATTTTCGTCCTCCTCATTCTCCAAAACTCTTGAACGGTTGGTCAGTTTGATCTTAAAAGTCTCTCTTAAATAATCTTTGCTCAAGCTTTCCTGGTCAAATCGAGTGATTGTTTGCATTCTAATACATTTTCTGGGTTTCCATCTTGTCTTCATTACCACTCTGACAAGGAAGTGGTCCGACCCATATTCAGCACCTCTTGTCGTCTTGACATTTTGTATCCACTGTTTTATTCTTGTCTCTATCACCATTTGGTCAATTTGATCCAGTCTTCCCATCTGGGGAAACCCAAGTTCCTTTATAAATCTATTTATTTCTTATTATATCTATATTTATATCTTATTATATCTATTTGTAAATCTATTTATATATTTACAAATCTCCTTATTCTATATAGCTTGTTTAAATTTTCTTTAACTATTATCGTATTTCTGCTTTTAGCCGGTAATCAGTAAGAGAGGGGATTAGGGATTTTTAATATTTAATTTCTTTTTTAACGATATTTATACCACTGTATTAATTTGTCTTTGAATAAAGACATGAAAGAAATATTATTCTCATGCTGTTTCGTTAAACTTCATGAGAGGAAGTCTTTTAAACTAAAAGCACCTTGTTTGTTTGTGTGTCAGTGGCCAACTTGATTTTTAATGATAAAAGGAGAATGGGAAGATCTGCCCCACCACTGCATAGTGATAAAATATATACGTGAGGAAAGATCTCCAAAAATAGAACATTTTTTATTATTACGACTTGTCTCAATTATTAGTCCGTTCGGAGTTATATAATTCTAGATAGGACTTATGTGGTGAGTGTGGGTTGTAGGGAAGCCGAGCACCGCGACCGTTGATTTGACTTATCTAGTGGACATCTTAATTCCCGGATGTATTAATTAATTATCATTTTATAATTATTTTCAGTAACAGTAAATATTATTTTCATTTATTACATGTAAATAATTATTATTTACTTGAAATAAATGTTAATTTTAATTAATAATTACGTATAATAATTATTAAAAGTTAATTAAATAATAACTTTAAAAATTATATAACTCCGAATGGACTAATAATTGAGATGAATCGTAATAATAAAATATGTTCTATTTAAGGAGATCGTTCTATTGGTATATATCTTCTCACAGGGTTGGTAACTTCCCATAGAGTTTTGCCCATTGTCCTTTGATGAAATTTTATGTTTAAATATTTTATGAAAATTGAAAATTGGCAAGTGACTTCGACTTTTTACCAACTTTAAGTAATTAATTAAAACCATTTAACTTTAAAGATTGACATAATCTAATATAAATAACTTTTATTAAGGTGTTTTATTTTGTTGTTGTTGTTTTTTTACCAAATCAGATTCATATGTAAATCGTAAAAATCGCAATGCATAGATGTAAAAAGATGTCTATCGTGAATGCTCAATAATATTGTATGATGACTTAGCAATTTAGAAAAAACAAAAACAAAATTTCATTATATCATGTATGCTCCAATAAACGCCGAGGCTCTTATTGTCGCCGGTCTCTAATAAGCGCCGGGCTGCAGTGGGGACACGGCCAAATAGTAGCCGGGTCTTTGATATTTGCCTACCGGTACTAGTGTAAGCATCCGTATCTTTATAGTCGTGCGTAATACCTTACGGTACATTGCTTTACAAAATGCCGCCGAAACAGTCATTTGACATTGCCTTGAAGATTCGCGCGGTGGAATACGCGAAAGAAATTTCCGGTAAGGCGACCGCCCGTCATTGAGGATTCGGACGACAAACAGCAGCGAAAGGTACAGAAAGACATTGCCATTTATCTTTAACAGTCTTATGTAGCATGTGAAATTCAAATAAAGTAGCTGTTTGTAATATTAGCCGGTATTTATGGGTAAAAATATTGCGTTCTGAAGGTTTTGTTAATAATGGCCGACCTCTAATAGCAGCCGGGCTTTATTAAGCGCCGGGAGCCGAGGCTAGTTTTGCAAATAAACGCGGGGGCCTCTATTGGAGCATATTCGGTACAGAAGAAAATAACGAATTCGAGATCATAAAACTTTTTTTTTATTTTATTCTCCTTAAATGTAAATTTCAAGTTGGTTATATAATACCTGTTAGAACAATTTTGTCGATTTACAATACTTTTTTTATGTCTGTTTATCCGGTTTTTTCAGTTAGCTGAAATACATCTCTCTTTGTAAATGGTAAAATAAAAAATTCCTAAGTAATTTACTAAGGACTGCTTACCTTAGCTTTTGAATGACATATTTATTTTCTTTTTGGAGAGGGAGATTATTGTGTTAAACTTGTAAGCTGATGTGATGCGATGGCTCATTGATGATGATAGATTCATAATTACACAGCTGTCACGTTGATGATCACCATGTTTGCCACCTTCTGTTATAATTGGCAGTTTTGTAATAGAGCAACGGAAAACAAAGCTCTAATTTCGTATTCTTTAAATTCATTGTAGAAGGATAAAAAGGATTTAATAGAATTTGGAAACTTTTTGTATATATTTGCCCCGATATTTGCAAGTAAATTCCCTGCATTTATAGATGTCTTGAAAACTGACCATTGAATCAAATAGAAAGAAATTACGAAATGGAATATTTAGAACGTATTAAAAAAAATCACGAAAATATATTGAAGAAATCATAGAATAAATAATACTTGGTTTCAAATGTAATATCTTTTATTATCTTTGCTTAACTGTGTCGTACAATGTTTTCTTTTCCTATTATATGCTGTTAAATTACGTTTATTGCTAAATAGGTTAGAATAAAAAAAATCCTTTCTTTTACTTAAAGGTTTGTTCTTGTCTCGATGTATTCTGTCCAACTTCATCATTAAGTGAATTTTTAATAGTTTAAATCTAGAATAATTGCTGCTTTTCTTTTCTTTATGTATGACTTTAATGAAGAGCTTATCAAGAGAGGATTATCTTCTTTGTTTTTATAACTATCAGGTTATTTGTTCAGTATGCGTGGAATTATGGACCGTAGTTTGTAATGGAAATTTGACTTTCTGAATCCGATTTTTAGGACTTGCTGGTTTCAGACTATAGCCCCACCCCCACCCCCTTTTTTTTTTGTTTTGTTTTGATGATTTTTTAAGCTTCATTGTTGACTGAACCAGACAGAATATAAACTTATGCTTAGATTTGTCATTTCCGTTTCATAAGCAGAGCAGGATTTATATCAAAATTTGCTGATATAATTTTTTTTTATTATTTGATTAACAGAAGAGACTTGTAAATAATACTAAACGAAAATAAAGTTTTTTCTTTATTTTTTTCCTTTTCTTTTACATAAGAGATTGAACAAATGTTACATGTTTTTTACTTAAATTTTACATTTTACATGTTAATCGTACTCTTGAGGTTTTATTTTACTGATTACAGAGGGATTTTTTTGACGATGTTTAATTGAATTACATTGTTAAATTTTATTTGTTAATAATTGTTTTGTTCCTATCTGTTAATTCTATAGTTTTAAAGTAATGTACTAGAATTATAAATTTTAAACTGCTTCAATTGATTATTATATTGTATTCACTCCATAATGTTATCAATAGCAGCTTTCACTTTGTTTGTGATGTTGTTTTCTGTTTCCTACAGAATCTGAAAAGTTCACCGTCGATTCGCTCCTCAAGGCTATTGATAAGGAGGACGAAAACAAAGAGAATTTTGCTCAACCCAATATGACACCGTGGCGTTTAAAAAAGGTCCATCCTCCTCCTGCTTCCACGCCGATGTCAATATCAATTAGTAAGTATTTGTTTTGCTTATTTATCTAAGCTTAAAATGTTAGAGGCCTTAAGATATTCTTGACTGTATTTATGCGAAATCCTTTTGGCGAATTTAATCTCTCTACTGGAAAAAATTGTACTTACGTTTTTAACTGTTTTTAATACATAGCACATCTTTTTTCATTAATCACTTTTCTAAATAATTGTTTCTAAATCCTGCAAGTTTCTTTTTTAAATCTGACATTTGCAAATATCTTAATTTGCTTCAAGGAATAAATATTTTCGGCTAAGTTGTTATTCTAATGTGAAATAAGGTGTCATCAAGATAATACAAAAATTGTTCGCTCTAGAAAAACATATTTAAACTAATGGCGCATTGCTATTTAATGTTTGCACGATTAACTCAGCATTTTTTTTATCTTTGGAAGCATGAGAAATAATTGCGATTTAAGACTATTCAAAGGAAACCAATGATTTTGGTGCAAAGTGATTTCTTAAGTAAGAAATGACGACCGTGTTGTAGAAGCGTTTTCCGTTGAACAGTAAATTTCTTGTTTTATGTTATTTTCTTTGTCTATCCATAATGAAACAATCTCAATGGTAGTGGGTGGGAGGAGGTCGTGATAAACACTTTTCTTTTTTTTTCTTTGATATATATATCTGTGATAGTTATCATAAGCGTTGCTGATTTTTATGTAAAGACACATTTTTTTTGTGTGTGTTTACGATCAGAACTGGACATGAGTAACCCTCATATATTTTTATTCAACCTGAGGCTTTAGTTTATTTTTGTAAAATTACAAATCAAAATTACGAACATTATCTTTTTTAATAAAAAAAAATGTGTTGCGGCTCTTCTATTCTTTTAACTTAGATTTTGGTATTTATTTAAAGAATTAAATGAGGTAGAAAAGATCCTTTAATCCAATGACATAAATAACAGTAAGATCATCATAAGCTAAACTGTAACTGTAAGGGAGCGAACAGACTCATGACTCGTCATGGAATTTGAATTTAAAAATTTATTTTAAATCTTCAGTTTTCATGGGAAAGAAAATGATTAACATTCCTCTCAGTCACTTGTGTATTTTTTCATTACTATCATTCATTATTTCATTTTGTCTTCATTGGTAGAAAAAAAAAACTAAAAAGAAAAGGTTAAAACTTTTGGAACGTAATCACATTATGCAAATTTGTCGGCGTTCTATTATTTATCTTAATCTTTGTTGCTACCTTTTCGACTGAGCTCTTTTAATGGGAGTCAAAGGGGTCAGGAGCTATTCTACGTCGAGGGGAGAGCTTCGTTCCGCACTGCGATCGCATTAATTTTCATAACCACCTTCTCTCGCCTGATCACACTCATTCTCGTCGCCTGCCAACGCCACGACTCCTCAGCCAGAAACAACGACAACAGCTTTTAGTCAGCGGCTTGTCACTAACTTCAGAGCTAGTTACTGGTTCTGCCTCGAAAACGGAATATGGTTGAGCTGCTTTTTTTTTGTCACTTGATACTGATAACAGTTTGTCCATTTGCAAGTTAATTTCTATTCTTAAGGACGACTGAGGATACATTCCAGTTTTTGAATGGAATTGTTTTGACGGCCGAGAAATTGACTCCATTTCCTACGAGTTTCCTTAAAAATTCGTCTCCTGTCATTTCTGGAAATCTAAATATGTGTGGAAATTACTGTGAATTATTTGTTATCGTTAAGTAATTTACTATATTTTAGCAAACCATCATGTTTGATATTCCTTATATTTTTTAGATCTGCCCATCATATATCAGATATTCCAATCGTAGAAAAGAACACAGAAAACAGTAAAAATTGCAAAATCAAACTGACGATAGCCTGGATTTCTCAGCATTCGAAAGCATTTTTGTGAAGCGATATTTATTAAAACTTAGGTAAAAGAAATAAGAAAATAACTTTTATCTTTTGAGCTTTCGAAGATTTTTTATATAAATAAAACATTTTCGAAATCTGAAAAATATAGCCTCAGGTTGAATTAAGATTTTTTTTTTTTTTTCAAAAAGTTTTCGATTTTCTTTTAGTTTCCTGTACAGTAGTTGTTTGATTCTGGGCTATTGAACTTAGGGACACTTGACTAATGAGACATAAAAAGAAATACCGAAACCCTGGAACAATCTTCCAACAATGGCGTAGAAAAATTACAGACCATTCAATTGGATGATCTGCATTAATTTAAAGACCATTGCTATTTGATTTACAGTGATGCAATTTATACTTTCTTTCTGTTATGTCATCAAAATAATGCTAATATATATAAAAACTTCATTAGTGCTGTGAACTTAAATAGAAAGAATAAACATTATCATTGTTAATCGCCTTACAATGAATCTTTAAAATGTACTGTATGAACAAAGCTTTCTTGACTCTTTTGGCAAAACCATTGATTCTTCAACATTAGATGTAGACAGTGTTCAATTTGGTAAATTAATGTATTTGATTGTTGTTGAAACTTAGTATATATAAAACAAAGTGTAATATTGCACGAGTAAAATAAGTGGAAGATGTTCTCCGTTCTGATCTTTTTTCCTTTTGAGTTCTGACTTTAGAAAGAATTGCAATGTTAAGAAGACAAAGGTAAGAATTTTTCAAAGTTGAAAATAATTGCAAGGAAAGGAGTTAAATGTCATTTCTATAATTATAAGAGCTCAGCAGGACAGAATTTATTTGTATCGGAAGCATAGTTTGGGTATATTTTCGATCGACCTAACTATTATTTTATTAGAAGTGAGTTTGGTTAAGTTCCATTTGCAGTTACTAAGTTACATTAACTTTATTTCTTTATTATTTAATTTCTTAACTTCTTCTCACCTCAATTCAAGCCATAGTTTCTGCATTGTTTAATGCAAAAATCTGTTTCCTTTCGTTTTTTTTTTTTTTTTCTACTTTCTTTAAGGCCCGAAAATTATCAGTTTTTTTTTTTTTTTTCCCTTTTTCTTCTTTTTTTATATCTCTTACAAAAGTTTGCTTCAACTATGAATTACCCCAAAACTGACTTTCGGGGATATTGTATATTGAAAGTAGCATATATTTTTATATATTGAAATATTGTCTTAAATAACAATGTAAAGGAGATAATAATTACAGAAAGTTGGCTATCAATTGTAATTTAAAGTTACATATTTGAGTTATCAGCACTATACTATTTCGAAATTAGTCCTAGAAAAATACATCAGTATTTTGTCTGTTTCTGTAAATGTCTGATTTTTGTAGATGGTTTAATGATTGAACCACAGTTCGTATTTGCAGTTCGTGAAGCCAGAATCCTTTTTTTTTTTTTTTGTGAGTGAGGATCTTGGATACTGCTGCTTTTCATCTATTCATAATTTGTGAGTGATTGTATTTCAGGCATAGAATGAGAATTACGTCACCCATAGGAATAAATGATTTGATGTCTTTCTCCTGACATTATATTCTGAGTCGAATCTCGATGTTTAATAACATTGTTAACTTTTTGTTTTCAGTTTCAATTACGGTATATGCTCCATGAAGCCCCCGGCGTTTATTTGCAAAACTAGCCTCGGCTACCGGCGCGGCGCTTAATAGAGGCCGCCTCACCGGAAGTTTCTTTCGCGTATTCCACCGCGCGTATCTTAAAGGCAATGTCAAATGACCGTTTCGGCGGCATTTTGTAAGGCAATATACCATAAGGTATTACGCACAACTATAAAGATACGGACATTTACACTAGTACCGGTAGGCAAATATCAAAGACCCGGCTACTATTTGGCCGTGTCTCCTCTGCAGCCCGGCGCTTATTAGAGACCGGCGACAATAAGAGCCTCGGCGTTTATTGGAGCATATACGGTACTTTATTTTATATTTTTAATTTTTAAATTACATTGAGTTAGTTTTTATATCCATTATGTAAACGATATTTGATGTT
>JAFIDM010000003.1:67071479-67215818 GCA_023159025.1 Thereuonema tuberculata
CACAACGCAGTAAAACAAGAGAATCATTATTTTAAGTGCGAATTTTAACGTGTATAAAAAATGATTAAAAAGTCTAAAAACAGACAAATTAACTAAAATGAAATAATAAAGTTTAAAAAGAGAGACAACCTCTCTAAACGCCTTATCGCTGATATTCATTTCATCCAATCCATGTTCAAACAATGCAGCCAATCCTTATTACAATATTAAAACCTACTTAAGTTAAAATAACCAATCTGTAATACATATATATAATTTTTTTTTCCCATTTTTTTCCTTCCCCCCCCCCCTTTTACCTTAATACACTTTCCCCAACCTCCCTTCCTACATTACACCAACATCGATTTGCCCACTCAAGAATCCGCATGCGCAGTAGTTTCCCTCCGTCCCTTATCCGCGGCTTTAAATTTAGTGGTTACTTATTTTTTTTTTTTTTTATTCCCAGTTGATGATGGACTCATGACGGAATCATTATTTTAGTTGATCGAAAACATACAAATATATATATATATATATATATATATATATATATATAAATAAGGTATATGCGCCAAATAAGGCCCATCCTTCAATTTATTAATAGAACGTTGACAATTTCACAAGATTAGTTATGTATCTTGACAGCGCCTGGCCTACAACGGGTAGACCAGAAACTACGTCAGTTGAAGTGAAATATTCCTCCATGTTTGTTACGTGGTTAGAAGGTAATTCAATACATCATCTGCATTTTTGGCAATTTAATGTACATAAACAACTTGTATCATTTTATATGATGACTAGAATAAGATTTTCATTTTTTCCAGATAACATGCATTTATTTACTTTTTAGTAAAACAATGAATGAAAGCGTGGGCCAACAGAGAGCTCCAAATAAGGCCCTCCACTGATGAACCAAACGAGGCCCATGGGTCTTATTTGGAACATCAATTTTCTTGCATGTTTTACTTACTATGAGCCTCATAAGCACCGTAATGCTATCTCTGAGAGTGCCTTTGTTCCTTCCAAACTCATAGGAAGAGAAGGGGCTGAAGTAACATCTTTACATCCCCAGTCTACACCCCATTGCTCTCACAGCAGCCAATTCAAGTTAAGGCATTAACTCGAAAAGATTTTCTAAAGAAAGGGATTCATGTGATTCCAGCTCCACTAGCAAGTGATAACTTCTCTCTTCATGACAAATCTCATGACTTTTTTCTTGAATCTATTGATGAAGGAGTGAGATTAGAAACTTCATTTCCAGACAAGAATAGTGACACTACTCGTGAATGTTTGGATCTAAAGAAAGCTAAGAAGAAAAAAAAAAATCCGCCCTCAGTCTTCCGTGAAAGATCATCTTGAAGCTGGACCGAATGGTGCAAACAAAAAGAAAAGAAAAGAAAGCTGGTTCTGTTACTTATGCAAAGAAGATCGAATCGTTGACATAAGACTGTTTCAAATATATTCATGAAGAGTGGGTTAAACTTACGGATAAGGTTTAAAATATTCATTTTTCTTTTTTACCCAGAATGTGATTTTTTAGGCTGCTTAGTTTTAAATATAATTACGGAGGGTATTTCGAAATTCCTATTAAAAACTCCAGAGCTTGTAGAGGAAACCAAGCGGATAACGTTTTGAATAGGAACCCATGTCCGGAAACGTACCGAAACCAAAATCAATTTTCACTTGTCGTCCGAGATCATCCCGACCAACCATTCGGGAAAAGATGGATAGACCGCGGTGGCCCAATTGCTTGGCCTCCATGATCGCCGGATTTAACTACACTCGAAGTTTTCCCGTGGGGTCATAGGAAGATTCGTATTTACGAGATCCCTGTAGAGTCGGAAGAAGATCTACTTGCAAGGATTCTGGCCGTGGCACAAGAGATTCAACATACACCAGGTATTGTTGATCGCATGCACCAGAACATGATTCAAAGATGCAATGTTGCAAGTTGGAGGTCACCACATCAAGCAGGTCTTATAATGGATCAGGATGCAATGCCTAACAAACAAGTGGAACTGCAAAACAAAAATGACATATGTTTCAGGACCTCACATGGCATAACATTGGATATAACATCCTTTCCGGACAGGAAAACTGGAACAATTTTTTAATTGGAATTGGCATTTATACCAGTAACACTCTTTGACTCAGTAGAAACAAGAATATTCATTGTTATGTGTTATAAACACTTGATTTGATTTGCTTGTGAGGCGGTTTTCTATTCAAAACGGTATCTGCTCGGTCCCGTCTACAAGCCCTGGGAATTTGTAATAGGAATTTCGGATCATCCTGTGTATTTTATTGTATTTTTACTTAATTTAAATACAGTTATTCTAATTTAACTGATTTCTGCTGTTTTTCGCCCTTATTTACTATTTTTTTACATTTGGGCCTTATTTGGAACAGGGGGCTCCAAATAAGGCCCATTAGTTACATTTTGAAAATTACATTATTACAGAAAAATTTTCCAATCTTTCTAATTCTAAAAATTCACTTTTTCATAAGAGCACACCTTAAAGTATGTTGCAATTCAGTTTTAAGGATTCTCTCTCTTGCAGTAAAAAAATACAACAAATATTTAAATGATAGGTAGGCCTTATTTGGTGCAATTTCAAACAATTTAATCTATTTCAGTAAGAACTTACAGTATTTTTCCAAGCATAAAAACTCGTTAACGTAATTCATCAGGAGTCGAACTATAGTTTTAGCTGCTGCAGTCCTTGAGTGACGATTATTGAAAAGAAGTGAAAGGTTTTGGTTACATTGAGAAGCAGGTTCATTCGCAGTTATCAGAAAATGATGATTCGAATAATGTAATCGCTCTTTACTTCATCTACTACCTGAATAATAGTATATTGTATGGCGTACTTATGAAGCGACAGGTTTCTCAGGTGTTTCATTTAAAAAAGAAAAAAAAACCTCTCTTGTCGTTAAGTGTTTGGTCCCTTACGGGCTTCTGTCAAAAATAGAGAAATCAATTTCTTCTTTTTGTTTCGACGTCAAACTGCCAGAATTGCCGCTAGAAATAAATGGACCCATTATCTTTCGAAAATCATTTCTGAAGTAACATACACTTTGTGATCAAAACCCCTCTCTGCAATAGTGAGATGGCATTACAATGTGGGAGTCTTTTTCATTGAATGGACTCGTACCACTGCACGGCAATGTAAATGCGCGATGATACAACGCCATGATACGTACGATAGAGAACGATGATGACCATTGACTCTACTAGCATAACAATGCTCCGTGTCATAAAGCAAGGTCTAAGAGGGAATGGTTTGTGAAAGGTTCTGGAACTAGACTGGGCTTCCAAGAGTCCCGACCTGAACCCCATCGAACAACTTTGGGGGGAGAAATTGACTTTGCTCCAGACCCCAATGTCCCACATCTCTTGAGGGAGAATAGGCTGCCATTGCTCCGGAGGAGTTCAGGCACCTGATGGAAAGGCGGACCCCCCCCCTCCCTCATACTAACTGGGAAGTGTGTCACGGGTAAAGTCTGACTACAGTTTCGGCTAGGTGTCTGGATATTTTTGATCACGTAGTGTACTTGCTTTTACTGTGATCAGGCGCAACTATTCCTTCAACTGTTTGATTGTGTATCACTACAAGCGAGTGGTTATTCATACAAATCGTGTATAATAAATTTAAAAGCATTTGCATTTCATTTATTCTAATTTTTTGTCTTTACCGCATTGTTAAGTCTTTCTACACCTTGGTGAAATTTTGGTAAAAAAAATATTAAATCAGGTCTGCTCTGACCGAACTTCAGCCACATTTCCTAAGAACTATACAATGAAAGCCAATAAAGTTCTTGTAAATAGAATGCTAAGGTGTTTTGAATTGGAGCATGAAAGTTTTTGTTCGATTTCCTTAAAGTTTGATGATGTAAGAATTATTTGCAATCTTTCGTCGGGAAAATAAAAAGTTTATTATTATTATTACAATGTTTTCAAATATATATATTGTTTTCTTAAGCTTGTGCGAATGTATAATATTTATATATAAGAGGATGCTTTGTTTAAAAATTGCTTAGCATTTATTTTGAACTGACTCTTCGCTTTGATTCGCTAACCCTGTGATCCCGAACCTGATGGAAATGAAAAGTTGTTACAACTTAATTCTTTCTTGCTTTCCTTGCTACCTCCTCTTTATTAAAATGTTTGCAAGTTTACTTTTTCACTTTTGTTCTCAGAGAAGAGCATTTAACAAAAGCACCAAGCAAATTAGTTGGCCGGAGAAGAGGGGAGGGGGAGGGGAATTTCGGCCGTAGTTATCGCGGGAGCATCGCAAGACAGTGTTGCTGGCTCACTCCTACCTGGAGCGGAGAAAATGGGCGTAAGGACGGGAGAGGCGTCATGAACCTTCTCCGCTTGGGCGAAGGAAAACAACTGGGCCTCTTCGGCTCACGCTAAAATGATTTATCCGAAAGCTGCTCCAACGCTAACGTGATTTAAGGGGGCTGTTTCAGTGCGGCCGCCTCTTTGTTTCTGCCTCGTCTAATTGCTAATGTTTCACGGTGTTGCTTTCCGGGTTTTGGAGGCGCAGGTTTTCGCCGGGTGTAGGGAATGAGATTGGGGTAGGAATTGGAGGTGGAGGGAAGGGAAGGGGATGTGTCTTCCCTCGTGCCTCCGCGTCGGAGCCCCACATCATCCTTTCCTTCGCGAGCATCTATTTATTATCATAATTAATCTATTTTACGCGCGCCAACGCCACGCCATCTCCACAGCCAACGATCCGTAGTCTCGCTCTGCGCTGCAATGAAGACTGATATTTCGGAGGAGAACGGCAGACACCCACGCTTCTTCCCTGTAGAGCCAAGTAAACGTACTGCTGTCTTCTTTCACCCCCACTCCATCATAATAAACAAAGCAGATCTATCAGAAAAATAAAATACTTCAAATAGTTTCTGTAAATATTAACAGCCGATCATCATCTTGTAAAATAAAATATCAACGAACATTTTTCGGGCAGTGCCAACATATATACTTTGGCTATTTCTATAGTTGGGCTTTTTTTTTATTATTATTGGTAGTTTCAGTACATTGTTTATTTTTCGCTGGTTGGAGTTGAGCGGAAGATCTTAAGTCTTTTTCCGATCTCCGCAGTACTTACATTACTGCGTTGGAATTCACTTGGAATAATTTCCTCAAATGTTTTCAGCTTTTATTATTATTATTTTTCGCCGCCCTTAATGTCAAAAACTAAATATGACATTACTTTATTGCCTACTTGGAGTCGCACGTATGTCCAATTTTTGATCATTCTTGAAAGATATCACAAGCTTCGGTGAAGTTAAACTAAAACTATCTGATAACAGTCTTCTATCAGCTACAAAAAATATAGCTGATTCGGTTTTGAAGCAGAAAGATGAAGATCTCCATCACCGCCGCCCCCCCCCCCCCAAAAAAAAAAACCAACAAAACAAAAAAATGTTGGGTGGGTGAACACGTCTCCAAGACACGGCTCTTCTTGAGAAACCGCCTTGGAAGGGCTAATACTTTAGTATCAGTTGATTTTGATGATATCTTTAATTATTTGAAAATAAATTTGAAAACTTCAGAAAATGTGTGAGCAATTTTTTTTCATCAACTGATCTCATGGAATAACTACATTAACTGCAGAAGTTTCTAACAAAGAGGGGAAGTATTTATACTGGTTCTAATTATATCTCCATTGTTGCCTACGTTGTCAGATATTTCAGTGACTTGAGTTTTTCGTTGTGAAATTACAGTGTTGAAGCCATTTCAGTAGTTATAATACCGGGAATACGATGAGGTTCAAGTTCGTTAATTCCCAAGAACACCCTCACTAACTGGAGTTCGAATACATAAAATAAAGAGTTTCGACAATCGGCAAACAGATAATTCTTAGTGGAAAGTGCTTTTTTTCCACTTTGACATTTTCAATATAGAAGAAGTTAAAAGAAGAATAAATAAATATAGGGAAAAGAATGGGACCTCCAATCTAAAATAAAAAGAAGAAATACACAGTAAAATTAAAGAATAGAAATTCAAGTAGCAGTCTCCGCTGGCCGCAATGAATTTTCTATGCGCATCAGTTAAGGAAAAAAAAAAGCGCCTAAAAAATGCTGAAACACATTAAAAGGTGGACTTAGTGTTATCAGTGCAAAAGTGTCATCTCCAAACAGCTGTTTCATGTCCGCAAGCAGAGCTTTCTTATAAGGTTTTTTAAGCTTTTAACCTATGAGTCTTATTTGTAGCAAGTCACTGTTAGGGCTTTTTTGTATAGTAGTATTGAATTATTGAACAATTCATTAGTCCATAGTAACTTAAATCATGTTTTTGAAAGTTGTGAAATTAGAACTCTGGTATTATGGTAATATATTCGCATTTATAATATACAGAAATTGAAATGATTATGATTTGTGTGTGTGTTCCCCCCCACGAAACCAATAGTTTTCACTCTCGATTTCAATTTTGGAACCGGTGAATCTTCTTGAAACTTAGCATGTACATTTGCAGACAGAAACATCTAACTTTTCGTGTATGAAAATTTTCCGTGTGGTTGTCGTGAAATGTGCTCGTGAAGAATTACAAAAATTACCTTAGGACAAAAAAAAATTACAAGTGAAACATCGATTTCTAACGAGATATATTAATCCTCTGGCATTTCATTCTCGTTGATAGGATTAAATTAATTGAATTTTAGACAAATTAAGTATTTGCGGTTTTAATGATATTTCAACAAATGGGAAATTTGAAGATATCGTTTGTGTTCAGTAGATATTTTGGAAGATATTTCGGATATTTCCTCGTGAGGTAAAAAAAAAAAAACAGACAAACAAACAATGGGGAAAAACGCAAAAAAAAAACTGTTTCTCAGGTTTTAATTACTTTTAGAAACTTCTCGCTAGATTTATGTAAAAATGATTTTCTCTTCCTCTGAAAATAAATAAAAATAGTTAAAATACAGGCTTAGAGTAAAACATAGTAAAAAAAAAAAACTGAAAATAATCTGCTATTTTTTTGTTTTTAACTATGTTGTTACTCTAGTTTTAAGCCTGTATCTTAACTATTTTTATTTATTATCGCAACATAATTAACAATAAAAAAAAAAACCTAAAACAAAAATAACGTTATTATTTGAGGCGTTGTATTGTTTGTTACATGAGATGGTTTCCTGTTTGAATGTGTTTTTGTTTGTTCTGCTTTTCTCAATTACTCGCAGCAGACGATTGTAAATCGCCATTAATGTCAGTATCGCTACAAGGATCGCGGAGGCTGCACAAATTTCTTGTTTCCTGCGTGTTTCGATGCTGTCCGATGGATCCTTACTCAGCTACGCTCAATTAAAATTGTCAGTGAATGAGGACGGCCTCCTTCTTCACACTTATCTCCTCCTCCTCTTGCTTCTCATTTCAGAATAAAGTTTTTCTTTGCGTTCTTGCCAAATTCTAATGTAATTTAAATATGTATGGTAAAAAAACACGAAAAAGGGCGTTCACATAAGTGAAAAGAAGGAGCTTCATAAAAGTCAGATTCTTTCTTTTTTTTTTTGTTAATTGTATTAGCTTGTAAAGGAAAACAAAATGTATTACTTTAAAACTGAAAATATATATTTTTAAAAACACTAAATAACGGCACATAAGAACTAAGACTCTTTTTCATGTTCCTTTATTTCTGCTTAAGTCTGAGTTGTCCTCAGTTAACTCACGACCGTCACGAAATCGCAAAAACCAGTCGAACACAAGTCTATTTGAAATATAATTACCCTGCTATGAATCTTTTTCAAGTCCTGGAACGTTTTCTTGTCACTTTTATTTGTAATTTGATGGCTGCATGATCTTCAACCTTCATTTTTCTCATGCATTACCAACGTACTGTACCCAAAGGTTTTAATTGGAGAAAAACTGAGGCAATAGCAACACACCTGTGTACGATGAATGTCAATTATAAAAAAAGAAATGTCCGTCTCATTATTTACTAGCCATTTGATGATTTTAATCACATAAACTGTTAATCAGTAATTTTACATGATTGATTATTAACAACACATATTCACAGCTCCAATGTTTTAGCAAGGATTAGTAAAATAGATTATGTACTGTTGTTCCACTTTTAGTTTCAGAAGTAATCGCACAAAATTAGGTGAGGTTTGTTCGTATATGTTTTTATATCAATTTATTATGGATAACTGATTCACCTCAGCATAACTGAGGCTGAGGAGAGACAATCATATCGAAACAGCTTTGTTCTGTAGTTTTAAAAAAAGAAATAATAAAAAGTCAGATTTCTCATTTGTCTATCATATCTTATTTGACAGAATGAATCAAATAATTTTTAATAATTCAGATTGCCAAAGTAATCGGTTATTTCCTCAACTACATAAAATGCCCCCAAACTCATTCAGAAAATAAAAATAATAATAACTGTTTCGCTGTATTAGTTGTACATTTTGATTTTATGCTGGTTTCACTCAAAGTAAAATAATTTTAGGAAAAAAAAAAAAAAAGATGCTTTTACAAAGAAGACTGAAAATTTAGTTTCATTTAGAAAACTATTTGGACATGACGAGATTCTGTAGTTGATTATCATTAATATGTGTGTATATGTGTATATGCACATAGACTTATAAGATGCTTAAAAGAAAAATGCTTAATATTATAATAAAGCAAGGAAAATATTGTTAGTGTGCCAACTTTGAATATTCGCATTGTAATTAAGACAGACGGTAAATAGTGTAAACCTTTCAGCTTTTCTAAGAAATTAATTCCTTATGTATGTTGATAGCGCACCTGAATAAGATCTTTAAGCACATTTGGCACATTATGTCCTATCTTATTTAAGCAGTGTGTCTTAACAAAATCAATAGGGCTGGTACATTTGTGAACATAATTCGCAAGTTTAACTTACATTGATCAGAATTAGACAGACATTGTACTTTAAAAGTGGATTATAACTTTTTTTTTCTCACCAATGGAAATTAAAAGATGCTTGAACTGTTTTAAATCCAGTAACGGGGTTAACAATCTTTGCTATCCTTTATGATTACTAGTTACAGTCGTAGAATAAGTTAGACCAAACTTTTAATAATAATTACGTTTAGCATAATACTACTTTGCTTGGAAATGCAACTGAGTAACACAAAAAAGTCCTTTTATTTTCTTGTTCTTTACTGAATTCCTTAAATAATAATAACAGAAATATTAACCATAAGTAACAGGATTTGCTATAATATTACTTATTATTAGAATTGCAGTTATTTTTTCCTTCTATGAAACATTGAAAAGCAAATTGAGTAATGAAAATAATCGCTCTGTTTCTATTGGAGTTTTGTAATCAACCAAC
The DNA here is from genome assembly GCA_023159025.1 of Thereuonema tuberculata. Classification (NCBI taxonomy): domain Eukaryota; kingdom Metazoa; phylum Arthropoda; class Chilopoda; order Scutigeromorpha; family Scutigeridae; genus Thereuonema; species Thereuonema tuberculata. Next base: position 67,080,775 of record JAFIDM010000003.1, read on the forward strand.
GTCTCTTCAGATAATTGCCCGCCTATTGTGTGGCTTCTCTGCAAAACATTTTTTCACTATAAGGCTATTCCCATTTTGTCAACGTTTTGGGAGACAGGTTAGCTTTCAAAAAGCTTATTCTCCTCCTTTGCTTGTCCGAACCAAACAATTTAATTCGTAAATTAGATTCATTTTTTTTTTTTTTTTTTAAGCTTCTGCCATATTATTTATAATTTGTTTCTACAGCCGTACGACCCCAGTTTGAGAACATAAGCAGAGTACCACACGGATTGGCAGCAAAAATTCTATAACTGCATTATATGCAAATTCATTTCGCTGCCAAACGTTACATACCCGCTTTTATTTTATTATTATTTTTTGTTGTTTGGTTGATAAGTTTGATCCACTCGGTGTTCGTTTTGTTTTGAATTGGATTTCGAATAGCAAAAAAAAAAAATACATTAATTTGAAAGATTTTTTCGAATCAAAATAGATTGGGAACCACTGTCTTCACCTATAACTTCAAACTTACAAAAGTAATATTAATAAATTTAATAAAATCTGAGGACACTTTTATTTTTCGATTGTTATTGCTCATTAAAGACCACATGATAGTTAACTTTTTTTCCCTCTTAAATGAAGATTTGTAATGAAAACAAAATGTATTGTTGAATCTTCAGAAATATCTGGAGTCTCTAATTTCGTGACTGTGTTTTTCATATCCCTGCTTACCCTGTCTGCGTTCTTTTTCTATTTTTTGTTTACTATACTTTATTTAAATAAAAAAATATTTTTTTTTAAATATTTTTTTAATAGAATTTTATATTAATATACATTGGATAGGAAATTAAAAATGACTTGATTTGAGCTTATAAAATTTACATTTTGTGATTACAGATCCTCATTTAAGGAAAAGACCACATGACAGTTAATGAGCAATAAGAATAGAAAACCAAATGTCCTGATTTGTTTATTTTAATTAATTTTTGGGAAGAAGTTTAAAATGTAGCTTCAGTAAATAAAATATACTAATAAAGTTTTATTTATTTTATTAAGCTTTCAGTGTCGGGGACAATACTAGTGAATATATTTAGATTAAAGATTTATTGTGCAAAATCTTATGCAACTTCTTTTATTATTTGTTTATTTTATTCATTTAATCTAAGAATTAATCTTATTCTGTAATTCAATTTAATTTTATATTATTAAGTTAAAAACACAATCAGCATGTTTAAGAAATTACGGGCAGTTTGTATGTTCTCTGAGAACATTAATTACCTTTTTTTTGTCTGAAACCTTGGAGTGAGGTTATCATAGTAATATAAATTAACCAAGGCGGGAATTATTGGATTTGTCCTTGTTTGTTGCCATATTTTCACTTGTTAAAGTTTCTCATCGTTTGAATTTCAAGTAAAAGAAAGAAAGAAAGAAGCTGGCTGTTAATTTCGGTTGTAACTTGTGAGACAAAGCGTGGGCAGCAAAGCGACAAACGATTAGTGTCTGCCATATTCGTTTTTGCTGTCATTTCTTTCACATATTGCGGTTTGTAACTTGCGGAAAAGGCAATTGCTATAATATTCGGATTCTATCCACAAAGGAAGAGTGAAAGGAGATCCCTCTTTTAAGTCCCAATAATTACCGTGTTAATTGCGTCGCACTTGTATAGTGTCTGTCACATCACGGTCGGTTGCCGCTCCGTTTCTAATGTTTTGGGCTCTTCGTGCAAACAAGGGGTTTCTCCTAAGTGCACTTGTACATAAGGTTCATCCAGCCGTTCACGTGCCGATCCTTTGCAAAACTTTGTTTGTCTGGAGTTTTGTCGTCCAATCGGAGATGTCCTGCGACACAAACCGCTCTTCGTGGCCTGTTTGATTTGCCACGCTTGTGACCCTTATGGACTCCTAAATATTCGGGAATGGTCCATGATAAAATCATTCCCATTTGAAAGGTGCTTTTGAGAAACAGCTTTACGCTATGGCCGAGAAAGACTCGGAGAATGAATAAACCTGTTTCACTAGGGTATGAAAAGTTAGTTATCAAATGTTGAACTTTGTTTCCCTTTTGTTGGAAATGAGAACTTATACATTTCATATACAGTAAGTCTACATTCTATGAAAACTTCAAGCCGATATGGTGACACAATTTCCTAGACCATTTATGTCGAAAATTTCCTTTTTTTAGTTCGGGAATATTACTTTAGTTTGATCCATTCATTTCATCTGTACAACATGAAACTTCGTCAAATAATATTATGTATTTTATTAGTAGAAGTTCATTAGTATGAAATTGTTGATGAGTCTTGCTAAATTTTTTATTTTTTATTATTTATTTTTTTTCATTTTAAATTTAATACATACTAACTCCAGTTCTAATACAGTATTTAGATGTACTGGATGAGATGTCATAACTTCAACATAGCATTCTGGAGATCATTATAAGTTTTATATTAAGGTATGTCACAGGTCAGGAACTGTGGGGAATTTAGAGGAAACAAAAATACACAGAGTAAAAGGCATTTATGAAGTTAAATGCACTGAAAATCAAATGGAGAAAGAACAATAATAAATGTTCGAAATTTCCGTCCCAGGCACAATGCAAGTTACAAGGACAACCATTTGGACATTCCTTAGTACCTCAGGGTTATTCGTACTGGAAGATGCCTTGAAGTTTCTTCTCTTAATGACATGATTTGAACTTCCAGAATACTGTATTGAAGTGATAATTTTATTGTGTGGGTGTGAATCACTTAAAGATGAAAATACCAGGAATGTTAAACATTCTGTAAATTTTGTAAATTGATTTTTCATATTTCTTATTTTCATTTAAAACTAATTTAGTGCTTGATTTTTCTTTGCTTTTCTTTTTTTTTTTAGCGCCCTCAAAACTGAGTCCGTCAAGATCTGTTGATACTCAGTTGAACGAACTTCATGCAACACCTTCGAACACACCTTTGAAGAAAAAAGACAAGTAAGCTTTTCCTTTCTATTTTCTAAATATTAACTTAAATACAAAATTCGTCTGTCTTAGATACGATGAAAAGTTCTATCCTCAAATATGTACCTTTTTTAAAACGTAAAAATTCGAACAAATGAGTGGAATTTAACAAGTTGAACAACAAGGCGCTATGATTCGTTGCTTAGGAACTCATGATTGTTGTAAAATTTTTATTTAAAGGTGATTGGTTAGTGTTTATAATATGGTAAGAGTTAGGTAGGGTTAGGTAAAGGATCTCTAACTAGGCAGGTGGGGTAGCTGGAGGTAAGGCTCCCGAGATCAATAGGACTTAGTTGAGATTGGGTGGTTAGGCCCTCCTGCCTGCCTTTACCCTGAAAAAGAAAACTCCATCCATTTAAACAGGATTGGGTGAACCCTGGGACTGATGTAGAGGAGTCAGAAATAGGGAAAAAAAATCCTAGTTCTTTGAATCCTACACCTCCAGCCCCATTGACGTGGTTTACCGCTTAAGCTATCGGATCCCATCAGAAGTTTTTATAGTGAGCTTGTAAAAATTTCATAATACGATTAATTGTTATTTCTTTAGTCATCCATAAGACTAAGTTTATAGAAATTTCTTAATGCAGTAACAGGGTGTCTACAGAATCAGGGAATTATCAGGGAATTTTGTTATTCTGGAAAAAATCAGGGAATTATCAGGGAATTTTGCAATTATTACTTAAAATCAGGGAAATTTATGATCTTTTGCCAAGCGCGAGCTTTTATCTTAAGGGAGCATTCAAGGTCACGCGTCACGTCGATCCTCTCTTTCCCGCCGGCCGGTCTAATGGTGTTGAATAGTGACGTCATATCCTGTACTATATTCCCGCCACTGAAACTGAAACCGAAACTTACTACGAGGAATATTAGATATTGGTGTACAAAGACAAATTAAGTAAAAACAAGATATTTGAACTCAACCTTTCTTGGACGCACTCGTGCAACTGATTTGGTGAATTCGTTTGTTGAGGCTACTAAACCTCTGGATTTGAAGAAACTTCTACAAATCTCGATGGATGGGCCTAACGTAAATCAAAAGTTTTTTAAAGAACTTTCGTGCTCTTTAAAGGAAACTAAGGAAGATGCTGAAGTACTGAATATTGGCTCATGTGGACTACATGCATTGAACATAGCTTTCAAAACAGGAGTGTCAGTTACGGACTGGAAGATTATGGAGTTTCATCGAGCTTTATATTACTTGTTCAAAGATTCCCCAGCAAGAAGAACATTATTTACGGAATATACAAATTCACAAATATTTCCAAAAAAGTTTTGCTTTGTTAGGTGGGTTGAGAACACTGGTGTAACAGAACGATCATTGCAGCTTATCCCATTGCTAAGGAAGTTTATAGAAGGAATAGAGAAGGACAAAATGGCTCCAAATTCAAAAAGTTTTAAGGAAGTTAAAAGTGCTATTTATGATTCTCTCTTACCAGCAAAGCTTGCTTTTTTTCATGTAGTTGCTTCCGATTTTGCTTAAGGGAGTACCAAACAGATGCTACCTTAATACCATTTCTTTATTCTGACCTAAGTAATTTGTCACTAAAATTCATGCAGCGCTTTCTTAAAAAAGAGGCATTAAGCAAAAATATTACAAGCATAGACGTGGAGGACAAATCAAATTTTCTGCCAGTTAAACAAATAGATATTGGTTTATCTGCTCAAAGCAATTTGAAAAAGGCGAAAGTATCTGATTTGCAAATAGCTGAATTTAAAGTTGACTGTAGACGCATATTGATTCAATGTTTACTGAAACTCCAAAGTAAATCTCCCCTTATTTACAAGCTGACTAAAGCAGTGTCCTGTTTTGACCCTAAAATAGCAATAAATGAAAATATATTTTCATGTAGTTTATCAAGTCTGTTGGTAATTCTTTCTGAAAAAAACTGGATATCATGAACTTTAGCTAAGAAAGCTAAGAATCAATTAAAACAAATATGTTCACAGCCAGAAAATATCTCAAAGTTAAAGATGTATAAAAGATCGACTGCACGTATTGATAATTTCTGGTGTAGTTTGATATCTGCTGAAGAAAATGGAGCACCTGAAGCTATGACAGTGATACAGTTAGTCATGGTATTGTCGCATGGCAATGCAAGCTTAGAAAAGGGTTTTTCTATAAACAAAGATACTTTAGAGCAGAATATCAAAGAAGAAACTATCATTGCCAGAAGATCCATTTATGATAGTGTATTGTCTAAAGGTGGCATAAATAACATTGAAATTACTAAGAAGATGGTCCTTGATGTAAGAAATGCAAGAGCTAAGTATTCCGAGGCAATGGAACAAAAAAAGAAAGAAAATCCAAGAATTGGCAATAGCTGTTAAAAGAAAAAGAGGCTGAACTTGAACTGAAAAGGCTTAATGACAAAAAAATTAAAATCTTAGAAGCAGCACAAAAGGAATCTGAAATGATTGAAAATGAAATTGCTGCGATAAAGCTTTCAAAAATTTAAATAACCAGTATCATGCTGTACATTACAATGAATCTTGAATTCCGTTGAATTTAATTTTGTGTATATTGTTGCAATAAATCTTTTTAAAAAGTAAGATATTGTAAACTCATTAATTTATAATTTTTTATTTCTCTCTTCTTTTTTTAAGTATTTCATCATTACTGTTTTTATAGAATTTTTTGCTTATTCTTTTATTATACTTAGATAAAATAGTAAATAGTTACCAAGTAGTTAAAATCAGGGAATTTTTCTCTTATGATCAGGGAATTTTTAAGAAATTGTTCGTGATATCAGGGAAAAATCAGGGAATTTTTTTATTCAGATTTTGTAGACACCCTGAGTAATTACAATATTTACACAGAATGATTCATAACGAAAACTCATAACTTCAAAATAGAGTTCTGGAGGTAATTACAAGAAAACCTACCCGTAAGACTTATCAAGATAATAAAAGTTCGAAATATCTCAATGCAAGTCCCTTTCTTACAAAGCAGCTATTTGGAAGCAGTCAGGGTTGTTCATTGGAAGAACGACATCGTGAATTCTTTACACAAGTTTCTGTAGAAAGGTAGTGGCTTCAAATAATATCTCTTGCTTTCCTATAAAAGTGCTTTAAAAAAAGACATCTTATTGTTGTCTGTATTTACTGCTTTCCTTTAAGCGTTCGTTGCTCCTTTTCTCTTAAAGATTTGAACATAGTTAGTTTGGACTTTGTGATCTTCAGTGTCCTTCAAAATCATGTTCTATAAAGATACATAGATATATGTAGTTGGTTTAACAAATTCAGGTAAAAGCTCAACATAAGTTCTCCCAATATGCTTGTATTGATTGATCTAAATCACTTTTAAACAGTCATTACCAACACAAAATGAACGTTTTTTTTAGAGGCTCATCCAATAATTAACCATATATTTATCGCCCTTATATCATTTAGTCTTAAATTACCATCATTTATTAGACACACAATAGAGACATTTAGAAACTTGTGGCTGCATATATCTAATATATGATGCTAAGGGAACTCGGGGGTGGATGCCACAAGGGTAGTAATTCCACTGTTTCAGCCATGTGTAGCGGATAAGTTGAGGGATCGACTGTGATTACGGAAGGCGTAAACGACTCAAGAGCATCGATGTGTATCCCTGAGTTGTAGAACGACGTAGATTTAAAACGTTTTAACATATTTTGTACAGAAAGTCTCAGTGAAAGTGAAAACTGGTCCTGTTACGCCAAACATGGGTCTTAGTCGAAGGTAGAAGAGGATAGAAAGTGGAAGTTATGAGATGGAAGAAGAAAGTAGTTCTGCACGAGTACTTTGATTAAAGTAAAAACAGCCTTCAGGAATGAAGGTTTTACTGTTTCCAGGAGTAGTATTTATCCTGAAAGATTTGGATTCTTAAATGTAAAAGTGTGCTCTAACTGGAATATCAAGGTAAAACCTTATTTAGTGCATTCTTTGATGCATAGATAAATGCCAATATAACGGCATAACAGACTGCATTGTTTTGTTTTGGTTTTTAAATCTATTTAATTCCTTTTGTAATCTTGAAAATTGTTTAACTTGATATTTTTCAGTGTATTGTCTTACAAACAATTATGTTTGTTATTTAATCAATACGATATCTTAATTCTGTCTTTTTAATAATTTACTATACACTTTAAGGATTTGATAGTGGATTAACAAAAGTTGTGTTTTTTTTTTGTTTTTTTTTAATTTCATCTTCGTCTTGTAGCATCCTGATAATGTCTTTGAGTGATAACGGATTGTTCTGCTTATTGAAAGTTAGAATCTTAAGTATATAAAACACAGCTCTCACGCCGTAAGTTCGTTCTTTTAAGTTTACGAATTGTGTAAGTCGTATGGTACGATGTATTTTTGACATGTTTATTTGAAAGGATAATTAAAGCTCAAAAGATTCTGCTTATGACAAGAAAACTGAGAATGCGCAACTTTATTCAGTGACTTTTCGAGTAGTTAAATATATTATGTTTGAGTGACTTCTGATAGATGGCGTTGCTGGTCGTAAGCCGAAATAACAATCGCATATCTACAAATACCTGTAATTGTAATCCATGTGAAGTCGTTGTAAACAAAAGCCGATGACCACCATTCGAACAAAATGATGTTGGCATCCAACTGGTAACAAGAACATTAATAACACCAACTTTCTTATCGTATATACAAAAAATGATTTCATTGTATATCCATTTGTCTTTTAAACTTTCAAAACATGCTAACATTTTATTTGGAAACAAATGTAAATGCTGCTTAATATAAGCCTGAAGATCTCAAAACTTGGAGAAAATCTTAAAAAAAGAAAATGTCAAAATGGTGTAATCCTTTAATTACGCTTTCAGTAATTTGATTTTCGACTTTTTCTTTGTTAGCACTTATTTGGGGATTTAATTTCATAAAATTTAAAAATATTTTTATGTTATGATTCCGTTTTGAATTGCATTGTAACTTAAAAACTCATTACAGAAATCGGTTAAAATTAATTTCTCATTACAACTTTGTTAGTCTTCCAAGTAGGAGTGTTGGAAGACACTTTCTTACTGGCTTTTTATCTTGTTCTGTCCAATTCTTAATACATCTTAAAAATTGTCAATCTCCGGCAGTAAAACTGCGAACAATTTCTTTTTTTTTTTTGGTCAGTGGTTGTAATTCAAAGGGTGCTTATTTCACGAGTGGGTGCATTGAGTGACAGTTTCATTTTCTTCATGCCTAGTCAAACGGAACATTTTTGAAATTCATGGTAGTGAGCAGGGTCAAGTGTATCGCTCTGCTGTGATTGACATCCCATCAATTCTGTTATTTCATTTTCTTTGCTATCCTTCCTTCCTTATCTTTTTTTTTTTCTTTTTTTCTCAGAAGTTGTTTTTTTCATATTGAATCATCGTTGGTTAAGAATTTTAATACATCAATCATTTCATAAAGATATGTTTTAAAAAAAAGTATCAATTTCTCAAAATATTGCTCGTTTAGATGTTAAAAATAAGCAGGTCATTGGAACATGATTAAAAATTGGCAATTAAACTTTTTAAATTGAATAATTTAACCCAAAAGTAACGTTTTAGGGTTTTTAATTACGTGTGTATTATTATTGAAATCGGTAACATATGTTGAATTTCTTTTAACGTTTAACCTTTATTTCAAAATTAGATGATTTTTAAAATTGCCTCCGACTCAATTTGTTTTCCTCCTTGTGTTCTATGGTAATAAATATACTTAATTCAGTACAGTTTTGTAATTGAATTTTTCACCCATTTAAACATTTATAATTTAAAGCTAAACAGAACTTGTATTTTTTTGATAATAATCTATGATAAAACAACATTTCATTAAGTTTTTGTGTAGTTTAGAAAAAAAAATATTTTCATTAGAAGTGAATTAATTTCGATATTTGACTGATAGTGTAACAAATTTGTCGAATATTAAAATCGATTACATTAGAAGTCTTTCGATATCTAATCGCTAGAATATGGACAGTATTCGCAAGAAAGATAAACGCTCCCGTTTTTTAGCAGATGAACATTTTAAGTGATTTTTGAAAGTCATTACATTCTTGGACTATCAAAATGTAGTGGATTTTCTTAAAACAAGTATCGTAATTGATTTGTATTGATTTCCATTGAATTTGATGGCTAGAATTCGAAGGAAGAATGAAAAGATCTTTCCAGGTTTCGAACTGAGAAGCATCAGTGTTAGAATTTGGATTCGAACTTCGGGTTTACTGATGAGATGCCACTTGGTTCGTGGAGTGTTGAACACTGTCTTATATCTTGCTTGAGATTCTGTCCTACAAAAAATCTTAAATAGATCTGACTCCTAAAATAATTGAATTGTTGACTGACTTTGATACATTATTGTGTAGACTTGTACGATTTTGTAATGGGATAGAGATAACATTGTAGACCTAATACAGTTTGTAATGGGGTAGAGAGATGTTACATTAAATTTATATAATATAGATAATATTTTGATTATTTTATGTGTAGCTTGATTCAAGTAGGACGATAGGAATTATCGTTTTACTTAAAAAAAAAAACAAAAAAAAACTCATCAGTCATTTGTCTTAATCTGAGATTAAGAATGCTGAAGGAATGTAAATTGAACCATTTCTTTTCTTAAAATTAAGTGTAAATTTTAAATATTGAATTCAATATCTAGTCTTATTAAAGATCGTTCACTTGCAAAATAATTATTTCTGTTTGTCTATCATTATATGTCTTTTAAAAAAATAACGCACAAATTACATAATTTTTTTTTAATACGAATTCTTTAAATAATCAATTAGACAATATTAGATTGGAAGTGAGATTACGACCCCAATCCCCCCTTTTTTTTTTGCCTAAACCACTGATTGAAGCAATAAATGTAATTTTAATTTAATATGAAAGACCTGACGGTTATTTCTAACTATAAACTGTGCATTAAAGTCTGTCAAAACTTGTAAACAAAAAACAGTAACAGTGATACACCAAATCGAATCAACCTTCGCATCTTGCAATTATATTGATTTTCTCCCCTTAAGTTTATAATCACCTGGCACTAAGTATACAATATATCAACTGGCCAGGGTGGGAGATTACACCAATACTACTAATTCTTTAGACTTTTAGACAGATATGGTTATAAAAAGCGCTGAAGAAGTTTATTATTGTTCAGTCTCTGCTAAGCATTTTAAAATAATAACATTAATAATATAATACAGAAAATAATAAATATTAACAACATAACAACAAGTAACCAATTTTTTCGAGCAATATCAATACAGAATATCTAAATCTATATTTAATAATTTTTTAATTAAAAATTATCTCCACTATGTAGAGTCTATATCAATGATGTTAAAAATCGTCGTGCAGTCGCTTTATTTCCTAGTGGACCAAACCTTACGATATGTTATTGAAATAGTCTTTATAAACAGGGATTACTCCACAGTTTAATTTTGGAATTTTGAATTATTTACTAATTGAACAGGCAGGTGTTTCTATCTTTCATTATTTCAGTACGCGTAACAACATTCAGAATCTGAATTGTCTAATTGATCGCTATTATGACAAAATGTTTTGCTTTTGTCTGTCTTTGTCCTTTTCCATTCTCAACACACTCCCGTTCTTATGAGACTCAGCAGAGACTTAAACTCTTCACCATCTACCAAAACTTACGCGAATCGCTGTGTTGACACTTCTTTGTTCTGAAAGAAACGAATGGAACTAGATTCAGAAATACATTTTTGTAGAGACTCTTAATGTTTTCTGATCCTTACTAACCTAGTATTATGTAAATGATTGGAGAAGCCTGATATCGTACAGTTTTCCCTTAAGCTTATTCTAGCGATCATTGTATTCTTTTTATATTTATCGAAGTAAAAGACGAGTTAGGGTTAGAAATGAGATTGCTTTCTAATTACGGATATCCAATTGCTAGTTATGTTCTTCATAGAAAATGTAGCGAAATTGTTTTGAAAATTTTAGATTGAGTAATAACGAATTGAAATTGGCAATGGAGAAGCAGGCTTTGTGACATGATACGTTCTTTGCAATATGGCTTTCGTTTCATCGAAGCAGAAGCGATTTTTAATTGAGGTGAGCAGCGAAAACCAGAGCCATGGGGGGATGGGGGTGGAAACGAAGGAATTGGAAACGAGACTGGAAAGGGGGGAGAACAATTCCGAATCGTGCACGCATCGCCACGTTCCATAGCGGATCGCTTACTGCTGTGGATGCGGCAAAGGATTAGGCATTGCGGTCGCGCTGGTAAAAGAATTCGCCCACATACGACGAAAACGTGCTCTTGCCTTGCCTTGCCTTGCCGTGCACGACTTCATTAGAATGTTGCGGCATTTTCGACGCCACTTGTTCCGAACCATAATTGAGTGATTAAACCTCAAAACATACGGTATTGATGGAGACTTAATGCAGTTCCTGCTTTGGGTCGTATCGAAGACTTCAGTTGGGAAGACATCAAAAAAAAAAATTGGAATCAGAAAAAGTTATAATTGATCGTAAATTGATTCTTGATTTTTTTTTTTCTGAAACTTCGTGAATAATTATGATTTTTATATATTTATCTAGAACAAGAATATTTGTGTGTTCTTGTCTATAAATTTTAACTGTAGTATTTGTCGTCCGATAATTCGAGATCTTTGTATGAATTCCTATTTCTCATAGAAATTAATGTTTAAAATTTCAGAAAAAGTTTTATAGAAGTGTGAGTCAAAGTTTATATAAAGTAGTCTGTAATTAATTTTTCATCTAGGCTTTTTTCATTCTGAATTTTTATAAAACCATATTTAACTAAATTATAAATTTGAAGTGTGAATAAATACGTTCTTATAACTGGAGTATTTGAGTAGATATACTTATCATACAGTTCATTGCTGCAAATTCAATATCTTTAAAGATACAAACTCGCCCCTCAAAGCAACAGATGTTAGCAGATCTGGAAGTTATTATCTTGCTATTATTTTTCATTTACTTGAAGTTGATCAAAGGGAAAATGTAAACAATGATATTCATTTTCAGAACAACACACTTTTCTTTCAAATTTGTTTTGTGTTATTTCCTTACACAGATTGCAATGAGAATCTGATTTCTTTATATTCTTTGTCACAGTACTTTTCTCATGTTTTTATATTCTGAATTTCTGTTGAAATATTTCTTCTTTCCTTTCTAGATGTTGGCCTGTATCATAATTCCGTAGCATCTAAATCTTTCACACATTTTTAACTGATAATTTCTTCTTATTTTCTTCTTATCATTTCTTTTATTCTTTAGGTTCTTGGGACCATATCACCTTGAACCAATGTCTGCTGTTCTCTGTTATCCAGTATCTTCTGAACTTCGTTTTTTATATTGGATGGTATGATTTAACTACATAACTCTCTTCTACTATTAGAAATCTTAAAGCATTCTTATGGTAGTGCTTAGAGAGGCTGTAGCGGCTAATTCACTAGAAGACATATAACTTGCAAGCTTAGAATATGTATTTATTATTTGTACAAAGCTTTTTTTTTTTTTTTTTTAATATATATACACACACACACATACATACTTACTAGCAGAAAGACTCGTTCTTCGCTCGAGTTACAAAAAAGAATTGTGATGTGGATGATAAAGAAATTGCAATTGTGAGATTACTTCGAAATTTTGCCGGTTGGTACAAAATAACTCAAAGGTCTGATCTCATTACACATCTATATCTATCCCGAAAACCCCGTAGAACAATGTTGCATATTCACTCACCGTCCTCCCTATACACCCAAGTTCCGGGTTATTCGAATTTTGTAGCTCGAGATTCTAGATATGAAATTAATATCGAGATCTGAGAATATAAGACTTCCCACCCCTTTCTCCTCTTCTCCCTCCCATTTGCGCCCCTAGTTCCAAGTTATTTAAAGTTTGTAACTCGATTTTTGTAACGTCCTAACCCTATCACTTCAAACCTTCCCCAGTTCGTAAAAAAATTATCTCATCATTACAAATCTATAGGCACCGTGCACAGATGGCCGATTTCGACTACAGCTCCATTGGCGGCTATTGCAGTCCCAACTGTTGGGACGCGGCAGCCATATTTCCTTTTCTAAAATATAGCTTGTTGTTACCCTTCTACTTTTACAAATCTTTCAAATCAAAGTAATTTATAGCCGAATCGATTCTCAAGAATGGCACGTGTTTTCGTTTATATACATTGGGAAAAATAGTTGGTAAATAACTTGGACGAAGTAGGTGCATTGACTTTTCATTTCCAATGAAGTGCTGACTGCATAATTTTGAATTTTTAGTTGGTTCCCAGGTGGAACCATTTGGCCTAAAAAACAATTTGAAAAAGATATACTGGTAATTATGTAAAATTTTGTTTCTGTAAAGATGTAATTATACAAAAAGTTAGATTATTTACAAATAATAAAAATAAAAAATTCAAATGGTCTTGCAGGAAAAGAATAAAAGTGAACGTTTTCTGTATTTTAGAAGTACTATTGCATCCAACAACGCAGCAATTAATGCTGCCTTTGCCCATTATTGAAATTTTTTGCAAGAATGGGCATGCAACCTTTCGTAAGCAAGTTATTGTTAGAAGCTCTCCTTACAATATTTCCAATTTCTGCCGCCACTGGCAGCACCAGTCACATGCACGGTCCCTTATCTATCCCGAAAATCCCATCTTTATTATCCAAAACAATATTTTAGCTCCGTTTGTTGCACAACAATATTTGGTTCAGGGGCAAGTGTTGCGCTACTATACCAGCAATAGTTTAGTTCCAATTGTCACTACCAACTTGCTATGTGGTGATATTACGCACAATAATTTAGTTCCAGTTGTCGACACCCGGTTGCTATGTGGCGCTATTGTGCAGAACAATATTTTAGTTCCAGTTGTTGTACAACAATATTTGTGTAGTTCTCATTGTCACCACCAAGTGCACATGTGGCACTACTTCACTGATTTCACCTCTTTTCAATCTCTGAGGGTAGTGTGTCCAGGTTCCAAGGTAGCCTTCTTTTCCGCAGGGTCCTAAAGAGTAATTCTGCAAATTTTGGTCCAGATAGGTCAAATGGCTTAGGAGGTGATAGCGAACACACAAAACAACAAACATCCTCCTTTATATATTATTATATATTCCAAAACTTTTGTCGAAATTTTGTAAAACTATTTTTAAGGATTCTAGAACACAAATATATAATGACATATATAAATGATCTTAAAGATTCATTTCGGAAAGCTCGCTGTCTTCTAAGTGTTCTCTAAATAATTAATAATACATCCATTTCGTTTAAATCGTTATTTATAAACTAGATCATCTCCCGTGTATACTTTGATCGATATAGATTTTTGAAGAAGAGATATATTGAGATGAATATTAGATGAAGTATACTTCGGTTCTATCATAGCTTGTATACGATATTCTTGGCGACGAATTGATTATGACTGTTCTTTCGAGTGAAGATAACTTATGACTCCAGACATTGCAACAAACAGTTGTCGGTGAGTGAGTTATCGTTCTCCAAATAAATGGCAACTTTATTTAGAGCTTGTCCTTGAGCTTTATTGATAGATATCACATAAGAAGGTCTGATTGTCTTCTTGTGAAAGTAAATGGAAGTAGATTATCGTTTGGTTGCATAGATATTTGTTCAATACTTTTTACTCTTCTTTCTCCTTCCTTCCTCTTTCTCTCATTGTCCATCTCGATACTGTGTTTTACTGCTGCTACTTTCACAGTCATCCATGAAGTTCCGGGAATCGCTTCCATTTGAGATTGATGTTATCTCTATGCCTTTCTTCTATTTGTCTCTTTTCTGCAGTCTCTTCCGTTCTCTCTTTTGCTCTTGATCGCCTTTTACGTTCGGCTTCTTTTTTGTCGATCCAAATCTGTCTGTTGCGATCTTTTCAAACGTGTCCTCTCAATACCTTTGACTCTTCTTTCTCCTGCCTTCCTCTTTCTCTCATTGTCCATCTCCATACTGTGTCTTATGGCTGCTTCTTTCAGCGTCATCCATGAAGTTCCGGGAATCGGTTCCATATTTAGTTTGATGTTATTTGATGAATTAGTTGAGAAAATCTATATACACAGAAGCTCGGTTATAACGCGATCTTTCGGATCCAAGATCTCGAAGATCGCGATATAACCAAACTTTTATTACTTCGCGACGTCAAATGTCGTATATCGCATCCTATTTTCGCCCACACGATTCCAAATCGATTTAAAATGGTCATTTCGCGATTTTCTACATCCTTAAGAGCTATGTGAGAGAATTTTATATTTATAAATACATAAATCATTACCTTTTCATCACTTTGATGGGTTATATTAGCCAAACTCGATTTGGCGCCGCCATCTTGGTATCTTGTACAAACGATGTGTCACGTGGATCGAACCAAGGTATTCATACGCCTATTAGATTACATGGGCCTCTTTACTGATTGTCATTGGCAGAAAAATAGATCTCGATATTCTTTTGGTTAAACGAAAAAGTCCGCAATTCTGGTATTTTTTTTAAAAAATATATTGTATTTTTCGCACTTTCGTGACATTAGGGTGGGTAATTACTCTCAATTACTGTAAATAATAAGGAAACAAGCGTATTAATTTACATCTTTGATTTGATTTTAGGCGAAAAAACGGTAAATTTTGCAATTTTACAATTATACACCTTTTCCAAAATAGAAGGGGTCCAAGACCAAATCGCGTTATATCCGAATTCACGATATAAACAACCGCGTTATAACCGAGCTTTCGTGTATTACTAAAATTTTTAGTATTATTTTATTATTCTATTTTATTCGTTTTTGCATGAACTCATCATTTGATAGCGCCCGCCGAGAGAATAAAACATTTGTGCCAAAACAAACAATTTTGGAAGTTCAACCATGCAAATTGTGATCTGCCGACTTCCTCGCAACAATGAACCATCCCAACAATTGCGCCGTTTGCATTTGTCGACTTCCATGCAACAATTACCCAGCACACAACAATTCCACCGACAATTACTTCGGCACGCCCTTGTCCATTCTTGAACTGCGGCAATTATTGAACTGGACCGACAATCGGAAAAGAAAGATTTTGTGTAGTAATATAGATTAATAAGAAAAGACAATTTCACAATATGGAATAAATAAATTAAATTAGCTTAATTATTTTTATTTCTCAAGTTTATTCGTATAAGTATCTCAGTTGGGAAACTTTCAAATCCATCATTGTCGGGCACAAAAACCCTCTTTCTTTTGTAATCTTGAAATTACTGAAAGGTTTGCCTTCAGCTATTCTCAACCATTTTGAAGTAATTATCGTGTTTTTCAAATATTTCTGACCAGAATGATAGATTATTTTATTATTCTAAGCCGTTAAGATCTTAGAACATTGTAATAATTACTCAATTTTCTTTATCTTATCACTCTTTCTGTGTGTACTGTGTCAATATAATGTTCTACTGTTGAATTTTTGTTCGGTATCTACTTTATCATATTGTGCTTTACAGAAAATACAATGTTTATTGCGAGAGAAGACAGTTCTAGTTTTTTAATACTGTAGTTTGAAATATTGGACGGTTGAGATAGTTGCAGGAAATTATTTATGCTGTCTCTAATTAATATAAATGAGATCAAGTGCTTAACGAATAACCAGTTGTACAAGTCATTAAGCTTCATTAATCGCAAGATCAACTTCCATTTAGGTGCAGTGGTAATTAGAAGTACTAAAAACCGCTATCAGCATGAGAGTTCAGCTTTTTTCCTGCATGTGGTCCATCGGTATGAAGCGTTGTTATGAGGGGAATCTCGTTGAGTCAAGATCTCGACCTCCGACCCAGGGCACTAATCACAGATGCACCACCCTGCTGAGCTGGTTTCACACCTGCTGCTAACAGCATCGTCCCGTGGCAGCGCTCTTAGCTCTCTTGCTGTTTACTAGAGCGTAGATTGCAGGCTGTGTTTAATTTTGGATTTTTTTTATTCTAAAATGTAAAAAGGAAACTTGTCAGACATTAATCTTTAATACAATCTTTCAAAATTTAATTTTAATTAAAAAGTTAGACTCTTAGAGAAAAAGCAAAAAACAAGACTTAGCTCCGGAGGAGTGTCGTTTTCAACAATTTTATGTTTTGTAATACAATTTAGCTATCTCTTGCAGAATTGCCTTAGACTTTATACATGGTTTTACGTTTATTCATAATTTCAGTATGGTAAAGATAGGGAAGTAAAGATCGTACTTAACCACAATTCATGAAATATTCGATTCAAAATACAGTGAAAACTAGTTTATACGCATTTCAAGGGGAATATTTCAAATTACGCATAACTGAGGAGTACTTACAACTCAAATTTAACTTTATTTTTAAATAAGAACACTCGTAATAAACATTTGTGTGTTAGGTACATATTTTTCAACATGTGATATGCATAACTGTAAAACTGTCAATTTCAAAATACTGTTTTCATTTTCATAGAGGTTTACTGATTTCTTGGTTTAAGAAACTTTAAGGGATTGAATAAAATACAATTTCACAAATACAGTTCTAAGATAAATGAAAAGCAAAGACTAACCAAATTTTCACTAATTTTCCATCACATTGTCACTCACTTATCCATATCTGCAAATTTTCCCTTTTGTCGACGGCTGCGCTTTACATATTTTAAACCTAACTTTCAACATTCTTCTAAAATTGACTCTTTTTTTTCAATGACTTCGCATAATGTAGTGTAACATACATTTAAGCTATTCGCTATTTCTGCTTTTGATTTTTTGCGGGCTGTCTTTCACTTCCCGAACTTTCATTCCTTCTACTACCCATGGCTGCAGGAGAGAGACTGAAGTAAATGAAGGGGACACGTGTTTCATCAATACGAAAATTCATTCAGTTTTTGTCTCTGACCGACCTTTCATAAAAAGCCGCCGGAACCCCGAGCTGTATATCAGTGCACTTTATGAGTTGAAAATGTAAAATTCAATAATAATAAAAAAAATATATATATAAAGGCGAATTACGTGTAACTCAGTTACGTATATCTCAGAAATAATTTATATGTAATTACAGTGAAAACTCGATTAACCGTCACCGTCGGGGCCGGGACTGACGGTTAACCGAATAGACGGATAATAGAAATTTCGCAATAAATATATACAGTAACGAAATTTCAATGCTTGTTTGGGGCGAAAGGCAAACAATAAATTAATACAAAGAAAAATCTATCGGTAACATTTATATCGTCAAACACCAAATAAAGGATAATAATAATAATCGAAACATAAAATAGTACTAGATAGTAAGGTTTACATGTTAAAGCTGTAATCAGTCGTCTTCTTCAGTTTTTTCGCGGCAATGTCCCGTATTTTACGGAGAAGTAGGTTTTGCGAACGATGACGGATAACAGAGTGACGGTTAATCGAGTTTTCACTGTATATACAATTTTCTCCAGAACCTACAAACAATTACGCATAAACCAGAACTACATACCACTGAGTTACGTATAAACCAGTCTTTACGGTACTATACAGTGATAATGTATACAAACAAACAGTATTGCTAACATCCTACTTTTAAATTTTTGGGAAACGATTTGTGTACATAGGATATACTTCCATATATATGTATTCTACAGAATACATTTACATAGCTCTTCGAGTTCAGTCATTGCGTTTAAATGTGTGTTTGCAGCAATTGTTGAGTTTTCCGTTTGTTTGTTTTTTAGTAAAAAGTTGTTTAAATAAGTTCAAAACACTTAATGTAAAGTAGCTAAATTTGGTTGGTTGTATAACAAGCTACAGAATGGAGGATGTTTGGAGCAAAAGCTTCAATATAAAGTAAATGCAGATCACTGATGAATTTCTAGTTTTTGTTGTTTCTAATTTAGACTAGAATTCGCAATATTTTTCAATAAAATCTATAAAATCATCCTAGTAAGGATATAATTAAGTGTAATCTTTACCATACTGATGTTTTATATATATATATTATAAGTGTTGAATGTTATCTTACACTGTTATTATACAAAAGCATGTCTTCATAAATCAGTTTCTATAATTTTTATATTGGATGCCTTATGTGCATTAATAGAGCAATTCTTTCTGCGTCACTTTTTGTGATACCTCTAATGTAATGAATTACTTTCTTCAATAATTGAAGATTTGTTTTTTTGACTACAACTTCATTTTTTATTTTCTAACATTTGAATGAATCGTTAAGTGTCTCTCGCTAATGTATATGATGTATGTCGTACATTGTAGTCAAATGTCTGTACGTTTTGTAGTTTTGAGATTGTCCCAACCTTTCACTTATGGAATGCGTCTCAACTTTTTTCTATTACCTTTCTGCATTTTAGTTTTTCTAACTTGATAAGAGGCCTATTTTATTCGAACGCTTCTTGAGACTCAAAGATTTTGATAAAATAATAATAATAATTCCCTTCCTTGGATAATTATTGATTATGATTCGAATCGTTCAGTCAGAAACTCCTAAAAAGCTGCTTCTGTCAGTAGGAAAATAATTCCCTCATTCTCTTAGTGTTTTTCATTGATCCATATTTCCATTGTCATTCAGTTTCTTATCTTTTTTGCAGTAAATGTTTTTAAAATTAAAGCATTCAATGTTTTAAAATTGAAATGGAATCACGCTAGACTTTTTGAAAAAGCAATTTAAATAGATTTAATAAAAAAAAAAAAATCAATAATTTGTATATTGATTTTTTTTTCCTTTGCCATAAACTTTTTTTTTTGCTTGAATCTTTCTTTGTGATTGTAAGAATATTTCATTGTAGTAATCAGCTGAAATTAGCAGCAGTTAGTTACAGAATGTTTCCGATTTCTGAAGAACTTAGTTTATCACCTCACAAGGAACTCCAGAAATCTGAAAAGAATGATTAAAAAAAAAATTAGCAAAGAACGATTAGCGAGAGGTTATGTAATATTTATCTTTCAGTGAGAATAATGAGAACTTTGTTATATTAAACATTCAACCGACGTAGAATAATATAATTTCTTGTTTTAAATTTGCATAGGTTTATCTGTAGTTTTGTTCAACTTTCAAAAATGAAATATTTCCTAAGCGTCTTAATTACTGTCGTTTGGTTCAAGACAGACTTTGAGTATTCTCAGTCATTTAAGTAAAATTAAAAAAAAAATGAACAAGATAACGTATGGTTATTGCATTTCGGAACTGCTCCCTTTTCCCGGCACCTATGACGAATATTAATTTGGTCCGTGTGGTCTTCCGAAGTCCTCCCACTACGACGAAGGGGGTGATTGATGGTCCATCGACCTAACATTCATCCCCTACCGCAAAGCGCAGCATCATTTAGAAGCGTTGGCTTGCCTTCCACCCACCCACCGCCGTATTAGCATCTTAATGCCGCGACATCGCACGCGGAAAAGTCGAGTGATGGATGGGTCTCTTGCCTCCCTTGTCATTGTCATTTGACGAATGGGATCAGCCTCTTCATCTGGCATTGCTGGCGGCCACGAACAGCGCTTCCTTCGTTTCGTCTATCTACCTTCGGGAACAAAAATTGTAAGCAGGTGCTGTAAGAATCGTTAACTTTTGTAAAATATGGTTTTCTCCCATATTTACTAATTCCAATCATTATCAGTTATTTTGAAAACGTCCTTTTCATTTTTTTTTTATTTAGAAAATGCTTGAATTTGGAGGGGGGGGGGGATCACTTCGATATATGAAAAAATATTGGCAATGGAATAAGCATTTATTGCTACTAACAGTATAATAAAAAAATTGCCTAATTAATAATAAATTCACAAGATTTATAATAAAAATTTAGTAATGCTTATATAATTTCAGAGGACCATATCTCAATATCTTAATTGAACGTTATTATCACTGCAACGGAGTTTTGCGATGTGAAAGAATAAGATACTATGTCTTATACTAAACTGAAAGGTCAATTGGTTGTGGCTAGATCAAACTTAATGTAAAAGAAAAAATTTTGAATTGTGTAATGTTTTAAACCTTTGAAAAGCTACTGTTAAAATCAAAATTAAATAATTAATGAAAAGTAGAAGTGATAAGTTCTTTTTTAGAGCACTTGGACATTGAAACAGATCTACATAAAATAAAAATCTAATCAAGTCATTATCACCAACACGAATAAATTTGATTCCCATAAGCACCATTGGACGAATGAATAAGTGAATATGGCCGTAGAGTGCATCGGATCTTAACCCTGTCGATGATTATCTGTGGGCGTTGTGAAGAGCTTGCACAGGAACAAAAGATTTAACCCACTACCGGCATTTCTTCAACTAATTTCTGAAATGGCATCTTGACAAGAACAATCCAACAGGCCTAACGACAGACCCAGTTCATTCCAATGGTTGCATAATCATTATTTTTAAAAACCAGAGAATCCAAAGATTTTTAAACAAATTAAAAAGTTGTATGATTTAGCTAAGCAAGATTTTTCTTTCTTGTATTTCTCTTTAGGTAGTTTTCTTTTAGATTACTAAATTTAAGATACGCAGTAGTTTGCTTTGAAAGAATCTAATTCTTCAGCTATTAAGTTCTTGAAAAATCATTAATTTTAAAACGAGAAAAAAATCTTGGGGGTCTTTTTTTTTTTTACCTTTTTTCTAAAAAAAAAGTTACTTTTACTTCATTCCAACAGTTTTTAATAGAAGTCGGTAAATGACAAATAGAATTTCCAATGGATTCCATTTTCTAAATAGTGCCGCCGTCTAATTAGTGTAATTGAAGAAGGGATCTCTTTCTCTCTCTGTCTGTTTTTTAAAGGCAGATGCCGATTTCCTTCTTTTTTACATGAATACAAAGAAAAATAATTAAAAAAAATAATCAAGTAATTATTAAAATGAAGAAGTAGACATAGAATAATCTATCAAAATCTACAGCATGAAATTCGTCCTGAACGCAAATGAAGAACAATAGGTGATAGCAATACGTCCATAATGACACGTAATACAGATCAAGTAATTTGTTTGCCTAATTTCATTGTAGTCTTATTCCGGGAGATCAGGGAGGTTATTCACCATTACTCGAAATTGAGGCTGAAGTACATGGTTGTGATATTGTCATTCAGTATAAGGAATGTAGTTTAGGGATTTTTTTTTTTTTTTTTTTTTTTTTTTTTTAGAAATGGACTTTTTTAAGCACTTTAAGCTTGCTGCAGATGTACATAGATGATGGGCGAGCGTCAGATTAGGCGAGTGAGTGGATCGGAAAATTTATCCAGGGCTTGACTCTTTCTCCAAAATGCTATCGAAGGAATCCTCTGTATCACTTGTGCCGGGTGGCGCCGTCCTGAGGAAACGTCAGAGGTTGTCCTGTGGAAAATAATATGCCATTTTTTTTTAGTATCTGATAATGGTGGTTTTCTTGTTGTCAGTGGCGGTTTTACTGTCTTTGTCTTCAACGATGATCCGATAATGTCATACGTGAACAAAGCACACCAAACGGTGACATGTTCTGAATGAAACTGTCTTTTCTTAATTATCCATGCTGTCTGGCTGTTGAAATAACTTAGCACATATAATTTCATATGATTGTCTGACACGAATCACCATTGTTCAAATCGCGATCATTTATGAAATATATGGGAATGAATGAATTTGTCTGTTGGATTAGGATTGGACTGTTTGTATGTTGGAAGAAAAATTGGCTTTCATCTTCAGATTCTCTCATCCAAATGTAGCTGAGATTCATGGTGAGAGCGGTGCATCATTGGTTCTTTTTAAAGCATGGTGAACAAAAAATGATTTGAACGATTTCAAAAATTCCCTGTAACATCGCTATTGTAGTTAAGTTGCGACGAATGATACAGTTGGATAGAGCACATGTTTAAGCCTGTTTTATGTATCTCAGAACTGTGAAATAATACCTAAATTAGTCGCACGGCAACTGTAAACCTGGTATGCACAGTCCTAGCAAACGCGAGAGCAGTGGGTCATTGACTGTTGCGCCGTGTAACAAACGATTGCCGCTGCAACTCGTCATGTAGTGTGTTGACGACATGGCGTTCACAGGTGAGGAAAAGGCGTACTGTGTTTTAGGATATCATGCAATCAGGTCGGTGACGCTGACGGTGGTACAGCGTGGTTTTCGCATCAAATTTCAGAACTCCATTCGTAAATGGTATGATCAATTCAAGCGAAGTGGGTGCATTTGTAAGGGCAAGTCGAGTGGCCAACCGACAGTCCCTGAGGAGAATGTGCACCGCATAATTTCGACCACCATAATTTTCAGTGATGAGGCCACCATTCATGTCACTCGAAGAGTGAATCGGCAACATCTGCGAATTTGGGAACGGAGAACAAGCTTACATGGAGCACAATCGAACGTATTCTGTAGCCTTTTAGGTGAACACAGTGTACGACCCATTCTTCTTCGCAGAGAACACTGTGACAGGCTCCAACTACCTTGACATATTAACGGAATGGCTGTTACCATATTTGAAAAACGACACGGATGACTTCATTCTGCAGCCGAAGGGGCACCATCCTGTTTCCACTCAGCCGTACTCTACCACCTGAACGAACAGTTGCTACAGCGGTGGATCGGCAGGTGCAAATGATCAACAGCTGTTGACGTGGCCTCCCCGTTCTCCAGATCTCACTCCCTGTGACTATTTCTTATGGGGTATGTTAAAGACAAGGTGTTGGTACCGTCTTTACCACGGAATCTCAATGAAGTGAAAATGAGCATTTCCACTGCAATTACAACAATATATAGAACAATGCTACGTCGCGTTTGGGAAAACTTTCAGTACAGTTTGGACGTTTGTCGTGTTAACAATAATTATATCGAACATACAAAGCAAACTTGAACATGTGCTCTATCCAACTGTACCGTTCGCCGCATCATAACTACAATAGCGATGTTACAGGAAATTTTTGAAATCGTTTAAATCATTTTTATTTACCATGTATAAGAGGCTGTTATGTCCGAAAGCTTATTTACTATGGCATCAATATTCTCGTAGGAATGAATAATTCTTTAAAAAATAATAAAAAAATGCAACTCTGAATGGGTATTCATCTTTGTGAATAATTAGATTAGAAATTTCATTACAGTTTACTGCAGTGTTTTTCAACCTTTTTCATTGAGTGGCACCCCTGATTGAAAAATAAAAAATCGCGACACCCTTGCCCAGCGGCGAATCTAGAATCAGGATGGGGGGGGGGGGCTAATGGGCCTGATGAATTTTTTGCATACACGTACCGTAGAACATTACATTAACGTGCGATTAGTCATCGCTTCTTTGCTTACTAGATATCCCGTAGCAAAATAGAACTGACAATGAGTTATCTTTAACTACACTTAAGTAAATTTCCAAGAAAAATGCCTAAACTTTGCGGCACCCCTGTTGAAAAACACTGGTTTACTGTAAAGTGATGAGTAAAGACCACAGTTCGGAAAACAAACTTATACTGACTCTATTTACAGAAAACGTGAATTGAGAGGCTATTTACATAATTCAACTGATTAACTACATATCGAATTCCCGCGATTAATTAATTTGAATGGATTTGATAATTAAATTGTATATGATAATACAAACTAAAGAAGTCGTCTACAAAAATTGACTATAAAAAAGTTAATAATTAGGAGTTTAGGGTTATTGAAATATCCAGAAGGTAAAAGAAATTGCAGCAAAGAAGTAGAGGGACACGATTTCTTTGGTGATGTCAAGGACCCTGCAATATATTTTAAGATTCTATTTTCACGACATTAATTACAATCCATCAATCGTTTTATCTTTTCAAATTTATCTGTGGAATATCCTTATTCTGTTCATAGATTGAATTCATTCAGATGCTAATATTCTGTTTAAATTCAAAATTTAAAGTTGCTGTACTACCTCAAAGACAAACACAAAGAGTCTTAGGATTCTATAACAACGTCTAGAAGCGTAAAATGTTTGTATATATATTCACACACAGAGTTGGCGAAAAATCTGTATAGCCCTGTCAGTAAACTGGATTTGAAATGAATTGATGTGCCTATTATTGATCGAAAACATCTGTATGCACTCCTCCATGGTAAGGCGCACTCCTAGCGAAATGAGCTGGTGCTCCGTCTTGTTGAAACCACAGTGTCAGTTATGCCTTTCTACTGGAGTTAAGGCAGCAACCATTCGTTAATCATACGCAGATAAGACATCTGAATCACTGGACCAGTGAAGAAATACAGTCCAAGCAGATGTGCGGTGGAGTTTATTCTTTCAAGAAATGTGGATTTTCCTTTGACCAAAAATAAACGTTCCTATCTTTCCAACTTCGATAGCACATTCATCACTAAACAGAATTCTTCACTGATCTTCTCTTGTTGGGAAATGTTGGAAAAGCAGATTGCACACTTCTTCGCGTCGTATTAAATCCACATCTGATAGCTCATCCACTGACAATGGGCGAAAAGGTTTCATTTTCAAATCCTTCGCGTATGGTCTCTCGTGGGTGATCGGGGAATATCCAATTTGGCAGCAAGCTTACGAGTCGACTTCACGGGGGGATCGCGTTATGGACCCTTCCACAGCAGCACATATTTCCAAACGTGTTGACGGTCTTCTGGTCCGATGTGAATCCTTCACGGATCCTGATGTAAAAGTCTTCCGCTCCCATGCCAATAATGTTCTCTTGAATGGTGGCACCTTCCGAAATCATAGCTGAAAATTGGTAATAATTTGTGAAAGTGTTTATCCCGTATGCGATCGTTAGTGAATTCAAACTGCAGTCACTAAATATTCTTCAATCGAAAATCTGTTTAAATAAGGCAGACATTCTGTCACTGCTTGCTTGCTTTGATTATTGCCATTATTCGATTGCTCGCGTGTTGTCAATGTGCGATTGTTGCTTCCATTGCTCGCCGATTGACTTATTTCCAGAAACGTTATATATATACCAGGTCTACCGGCTTAAATCCGCTGTTGTTTAGGTAATAAAAAATACGTTTTTTCAATAGAAAATGAAAAAATGGTTTATTCAAAGTACTGCACCTCGCTAACTACACATTTATCCGATCTCTTGGGCAATTTGTGGATATTTTGCCAAAAAAATTCCCTCCCTTTTGAGGCAAACCACGTATCAAGCCATTTTCGGACGTCTTCATAGGAATTGAATTGTTCCTCAGCAAGTGAGTGGCCCATCAACGAAAACAAGTGGTATTCAGAAGGTGTCAGGTCTGATGAGTTAGCGGCATGGGGTAGCAGCTCCCAGTTGAGTGCCTCCAAGTAGTTGCGGACCATTGTTGACGTGATTGTTATGGAGAACAATCAGCTTGTCATGTCTTTTCTGATATTCCGGCCTTTTTTCACAAAGAGCACGGTTCAATTTGATCAGCTGTTGGTGGTAGCGATGGGCATTGACAGTTTCCCCTGGTTTCAGCAACTCATAGTAGACGACACCCTCCTGATCCCACCAAACGTACAGCATCGTCTTCCGTCCGAAGTGATTGGGTCTTGCGGACGATGTTGATTGTTGGCCAGGGTCAACCCACGATTTTTTACGTTTAGGATTCTCGAAATAGATCCACTTTTCATCTCCAGTAATGATCCGATGCAGAAAGGACTTTCTTTTTGTCTGACAAGCAAAATTTCGCATGTGTTGTGGCGTCGCTCCATCTGACGATCGGTCAATTCGTGCCGGACCCATTTTCCGATCTTTTGGACCTTTCCCATGGCACGTAAGTGATCGGAAATGGTTTGTTGAGCAACTCCAAATTGCTCGGCAAGCATTTTTTGCGATTGCGTATCATCGTCATCCAATTGGGCTTGCAGTTCACTGTCCTCAAATTTTTTAGGCCGATTTTCACACTCCTTGTCGATAACATCGAAATTGCCGTCTTTGAACTGACGAAACCAGTCTCTGCACGTTGTTTCCGATAGAGCACGGTTGCCGTAGGCCTTTACAAGCATTCGGTGCGATTCGACCGCCGATTTCTTGAGATTGAAGCAGAAAAGCAGAGCTCCCCGCGTATGCTCCTTTTTTGGCACAAAACTCGACAAGATTAACACAGGAAAAAAATTAATTTCCTCTTTGTAATTGCTGTTGTTGTGCACTGCTTATTGTTGCCAGATGTCAAACGCATGAAACTAACAATACGGTGGTTCGATAGGCGCTTTATAGGGCCACTTTCGCCATCTATGAGCAAACAGCGTATTTAAGCCGGTAGACCTGGTATATATGACTGTCTCCACAGCATACATTTCTATCCAGAGGTATACGGACTTTTCACCTACTCTGTATATAAATAGGGTGTAAATGAATGTATGCACCATTCTTCTGAGCGTATAGAGTTGTGAAAATGGGCACTTTTTGATAAGGAATATGGGTTCAGAAATGTAACGATTCCATTTTACACCTTTTTTTTTTATTCATTACCATATTTTGAATTGTTTGGAATATTTTAGTTAATGCAGGGCAGTAGATTGTTGCGTATACCATTGTTGTTGTTAGCATAACAGTGATCACGTGAAACCAGTAAGCGTAACAGGAGGTTATTTTAGTTTCATTGTATCATGTTCGTAAGAGATGTTCGGGTCACCAACTTCGATGTAAGGTTTGTAGGAAAGTAAACAGTCATTTTGTCCTTGAATAGAACTTCAGAAAACAATTGAAAGGCAGATGATCATTATGTGAGCATTATGTGTAGTGCTAATGACAACAGTGGTATACACAACTATCTACTGTCCTACATTAAGTAAAACATGACAAATTGTCCAAAATAGTAACGGGTCTGTAAAAGAAAATCGGGGCGTTTCCGGACCCATGTTCCTTATGAAAAAGTGTTCCATTTTGATACCCCTATACGCCCTAGAAGTTTGTCGCATATATTAATTTACACCCTGTATGGAACATGAAATCAATTTTATAACTTAAAATAAGACTGTTTCATTTATATCCATAAATTATTTATTTTTTATTTCTCTTCTAAGTTAGATGTTAATAATTAACAGTACATATGTTAACATAATCCTGTACATGCTTCTTAATCTCCTTATAGCAATACATTTCAAATAAAGATACAGTAAAACCTCGTTAAGTCGTCACCCGGATAAGTCGTCACTCCGCTTAAGTCGTCGTTTTCCTTTGGTCCCGACAAGGTCTCATAGACAATAATGTAAAATAACCCTCTTTTACTCATCACCAAATTTAATTCTACTCCGGATAACTCGTCACCCTCAAAAATGGCGAAAAGCATCTTTATTCTCAATTTTGCCTGCTATCTTTTCAGCCTCGCCCCTTCGCTCTAAGAAGGCCTAGCCTTTACGGGGAATTTTCACGTGGGATATTCACTTGGGTAATTACACACTTCTCGCTGCGATTCTTGTCAAGAGTAGACGTTTTTCTTGACCGCTACTAAGTGTGATTTTATTTCTTAGCGAGTAAGCCCCGAAAATTTAAAAGCGATCGAAAATGTTTTTCTTCCTCCAAATGTAACTGCACTTCTTCAGCCTTTTGATCAAGGGATAATTCTTGACTTTAAACGAAAGTACAAAAAAATGCTTGTAAAGGACATGATAAAAGCCTAGGATAGGAACGAAAAGCTAGAAGTTTCGGTTTTAGATACGATTAACTATGTACACAAAAGTTGGAGTTCCATTTCATTACAAAGTGTTTCGAATTGTTACCAGTAATCAGCACCTTCATCAATCAACACTGTTGGATTATTTTAATGCCAGTAAAATGTGGTAAGTATAAAATGTGTGGGGTTTTTTTTTTATTATTTTCCACTCATTCATTTGCATGTATTGATTTCTGAAAATCTTGTTTTTCTCACCGAATCCTGCAGCAATTCATAAAAATATTGTATTTCAGTGTTTTTTTTTTTTTTTCAAAAATGCCCATTCCGCTTAAGTCGTCAAAAATGTTCGGTCCCTTGAGTGACGACTTAACGAGGTTTTACTGTAGTATCACCCTACTTCTAACAAAGTTAAGACGATTACATACTATGTGCAATATTTGTTAAAAGAATTTGATTCTATGCGTATTTGAGATAAAATATGTAATCTGTTGATTGTTTACGTGGAACATAAACTGTAAGATAAGAAAATAGTGTGAAACCTAAACCTAAGGAAGAGAAGCCTAAGTGAGAAGAGAATTTGCTAAAAGCTGGAAATATTACTAAAAGTAGAAAATAAGAAGTATGTGTAGGATTATATTGATATAACTATCTGTTACATTAGCAAATGCTGATGTTACTTAACTTGAAATTTGGAAACAATTTAAAAACTTAAAAGTCTTATTGATATTTTATTAATAGTTTTTAATGGAAACCACATAAGAATTGTTGTCTATGTCTGTAATCCGATCTCCAACAGTGGTTGTATCGTTTTAAACCCTTACAGCGTAATTTTCTCCCCTTGAATGCACCTGTCATTAGCAATCACGTTTCTTTCTTTTCTTTTTTTCTTGTCTTCTCTTTTCTTCTTAGGTTCTCACCGGTCTCCTGTTCTGCTTCTTCCGTCTTTTCTTCTTCTATCTCCATTTGTGAGAAAATAGCTTTGGAATGAACGATATTTGATGTAACTTGTCTTCTTGTCTTGTGAAATGCTTCTCATTCATTAAATATTAGCAAGGAGAGAAAAGGCCAAAAACGAGTAGATAGGAGGTGTAATGAATGAAATAGCCAGTTTTATTGAGACTTGTAGAAATGGAAATCCATTAATCATCTTCACATGATATTGTTTGAATATTTGTTTTCTTCTGTTAAGCCATATGGTTACTAAATTACATTTCAAATAAGGTTGGATAAATCTTACATTAGTTTCTTTTTTTTTTTTTTTTTTCCTTCTTTTTTTTCCCCTTCTATTGAATGAGCTCTTTTGGGAAATAAAGGGTGTTTAATATTTGTAACGGCTACCTATTTACTTTATCTATTATTCGGCAATTTCATTGATTAAAGAAATAAAGATTAAGTAAAGTCCAAATAGGCTTTGTAAAAATATACTTTGTTTTGAACTACTTAAACTACTTAGTTCTATTTTGTTACATCCGAAAAATACCTGAGATCATTTCAAGTACAGGAATACTCGGAGATATTTCACACCTCGGCTATAAATCGAGTCTCACGAATTATTTTGGTTTCCCAGTACATATAGATAAAGTTATGTTTATACTGTAGTCTATTAAGTGTGCAATAGCATTAGGTCACTGCTTGGTAGTTCTTGATTGAAGAACATCAACAGTGCTGAAAAAGCTTACTCAACATTCCAACACTGAAAATTTCTAGATTCGAAAATTTTCCAGTTTTCGCTTCATCTCACAAATATTCCATGTATGCGTTCTGATTGTCACTTAGATAATTGAATAGCTTCATTTTAATTCAGTGTTTGTAAGTGTAGTGAAAGCGATCAGAATTATATAAATGTAAGTTTATATTAACGTATATTTATGTATGGATCAAGTTGAAGTAAGATTAGCTTATACTGAAAATATCTGTATGGAAATTAATTCATTGTCTTTTAGAGTTGGAAATGATATAGAGACCCGGATACAGTCTTTGCTTACAGTGCTGCTATGCCATTCATAATAAATGGAATTCGAATTAAATTTAATTTGATTAATTAATGAAAGAAGAAATGTGAATGAATTAACAAGTTAAATCATCATTTAATAAAAAAGAGCCTAATATAATGGAAATAAATTCGAAAATCAGCGTATAATTACTTTCATATCTTTCCTGCTGCTTTTTTTTTTTATTAAATACAGATAAATATTTTTTTTTTTCTTTCTAATGTCAACCTAAGTGTAATTTATAAACATTACTTGTAATAATGATGTATTTAAACTACTTTGGATAGTATGAAGCAGTTAAAAGTTAAAAATATTTATATGGTAATAGTGGGACTAGAGATAAAACAATTGATTAACTCCTGTATGCATAAAGATCAGGATTGCTTACTTTTCATAAATACACTTTATTTTTAAAGAATTTGTCTGATTATTATAAAGGTAAAAATGAAAGAACCTCCAAACTCATGATCACGTGATATATTTGTTAAGCCTATTTTCCTAGGAAACATCAGTTATTGTGTGTGTGTTTCTTTATAAGCACCACCCACCCACCCTAAATCAATAACTTTTGAACGGCTGGAAGGATCTTCTTGAAACTTAACAAGCATATTTAAGGCTAGAGGATTTCTAATCCAGTTTGGGTCCTTGTAGACAAAGAAGCCCGTGGAGGTGACAGAATTTCCATTGATGAACAGCATTAGAACCCAAACATTGGGTTTCTATCGATATCTTAAACAAAGGATATTAATCTTCTTAATCTCTGCACGAGCTATAAAATAAATTCTATTAAGCAATTTAAGTAAATAATACGGATTCACTTATTTTCTTCAGATCATGAAAAATTTCTGCTGTTAGATTCACTAGTTTTTATAATTTAGAAGTAAACGTAGACTTGTCCTTTGTATTACTTTCATAAATTTAGAAAAGACGAAGCAGAAGAAAAACGAAAATAAAAAGCTGCAAGATTTAAAGAAAACAGGAATGTCTTGTTATCTGAGTGAATGAGGATTTCAATAAATTAATAATTTCATTTTCGCGATATCATTTCTAGAATATTTTATTACCTAAATGTAGATTGGATAGACTACGATTGGAATAAGCTTTAAAATTAAACTATAAATCGTCGATATTTGTTTTGTTTTTTTTATTCTAGACTTTTTTTGTCATCCTTTTTAATTATGTAAGTAAAATTGGGTAATAATATTTTGATAAATTTATTTGGATTATTTTTAATGATTGTTGATTTGCTATCGTTTTGTTAAATACATAACTGAAGTATTAATTTTTCTACAAGTGCCTACGGTAATTAATCGGAGCGTTTCCGCTGCGTCACTTCCTGTCTCCTTGATGATAGGATGATTCAGCATAGAGGGATGCTATTGAAAGGTTTCTACCAGGAGAAAACTCCCATGGGAAGAGGGAGGGCTAGTTTGGCCTTTTTTTTTTTTTGTCCTAGATACAGGAGCCATTAAAGGAAAATAAAGGAAGTTGCCAAAAACGATCAACAGTTTTAAAAGTGGAATCAGCTTCTTAAAGTAGCTCGAAAACTGAAATCCGTTTCGTTTCTGCTATTTGAATTCAATATTAAATTTATTTTAAATAATAAGTTTGAATTAAAGATATTTGTTTTTACTTCTATTACGTAAAAATAGCTGAAATTCTATTATTAAATTAAAGGAATTAAAGCTTGTTATATGGGCATAAGAATATACACTTTTTTGACACAGGCCTGCATTAACGCCACCAAAGCTCGTGAAATTCCGCCAGTGGTTTTAGAATGACATCTAAGGGACTGGATGACCTTTCACTTTGGTAGTTGTGACGTTTGTGTGTTAGCATTGTGCATCTTATACACTGATACTTATTAAAAGAATCGGAAACTAATCAGTATCAAAATTCGCATTTAAAGAGTTTAGATTTACTGCTGTGATCTGATTAGATTTCGCTGTTTGTAGATCCAGTGTTTGATCTAAACATTACAAGTAATTCGAGGAAGATTAAACTTCACATTTAAGATTTTAATCATAATGTCTGGTTTTGATTAAAACCGACTTTGTGTGGATCAATCAGGGTAGGCCTCTACTGTCCGAATCCACCTAAGGCTGAGTTCATTCTAGCATTAATCAAGGGAAATCCGCAGCAGACTAACTAGTTGCCAAAGCACATGAAATCTCTTTCAGCATTCTTCCCGATCATCAAACAAGATCTATAGATGCGACATTTCTAGATATCACCACAACCAGAAATCACAGGGATTCAAGTCCGAGATCCAGAAAATACATCCAGCATGTAATGAAGTTAGCTGGAGCACATATTGAACATGTGCTATAACTGTCTCTTTAGATAAGTCTTATTATTTTTATTGTTGCATTTCAGACTTTTTACAGCGCCATATTTTCGCCTGGTGGCCAGACCTTGAACCATTTTTTTTTTTCATCGGAAATCGCTTCACTATACTCTAATTAGCATGTATACAAATTGTCGTGGAGAAATGTTGATTTCAACCCAACCCGCTCCAGAGAGCTGAGAATTGGGTCACTTTAATTCTAATCATCCGATAGGAAAGGCACAGTCTATCAATGGCTGTAGGTGTGTGTCCGTTCTGAGACATCTTATGAGGTCATAAAACGTAAGAGACCACATCTCTTCCAAAACAATTCTTGCATTGTGCAACGCACCTGCTCATTGATCATTTGCGGTGGCATCTTACCATATGGGAATGTCACCCCTCATAACTGTGACCACCATTTGTTTCCAAAACTCGTAAAGGACACAATTTTAACAGTCGTTCAGAGGCAACAACAGCAAAATTGAGACAGATATCACAGAATATCTTCCAGGAAGATATTGAAATATCGTAAGACCACTGTATGAAGTTTATAACTGCAGAGGGGAATTACTTTAAAGAACATTAACATTTTTCGTTTCCGCTAGTAGTTTTTGTTTTACGACGGTTGTCTCGGAATTAAAAAAGAATTCAACCTCGTATTGAAGCGTCTTGTAAAATTCTGGGAATGTGCTTAGAGCTTTTAGAATGTGTATCTTAATGTTAACAGCAACACGTGACTGAAAAACTTTGAGCAGAATCTTTACAAAATATCGTTTTTCAAGAAACTGCGTACAATTACATAAATATGGAGAAAATCTTACAGTGGCTGTATGACTGTTTACGTATTTCATTATTGCTGTCGAATAATTTGCTTCGTTTATTACTATGTAAATGTTATATAAACAAACAAAAAGAGAAAAAGAAGAATGTTTATTTGTCCTGAAATGGTGGAATTAGAGGCAGCAAAAGAAGTATTGATAAAAATGAATCCATATGAGATCAACCGAAACCATTGCAATTGAATATGTCGGGCTTGTCGTTGATGATTCTCTGTATGATACAATCACTGATCCACAGAAGTTAATTATTGACTCTGAAAATCAGTATGGCGAAGTGGAAGAAAATGTAAACAAAAACAAAAAAGGGTAATCTTTTCTTCTTCCAATTATGCTAAGTATCGTAATGATTAATAGTATAGTTTTATGGTAGAAAAGATCGACAAAATCAGTAATATCTGGCATTAAGTATGAAATAAGCCGTGATTTATAGAATTTTTGTAATAAGAAAATTATTAAATTTGATCAGTAGCCATTGTTTGTCATTTTCCTTTTTGATTGTGAGTTATTTTGACTGTGGCTTTATTAATGTTTGTTGGTATAAATTTCTTGAGTCTTCGTCATCTTCTCTTCCGTCTCTTTTTCAGATGCTTTTACGATTGGGGGTGGGATGGGAGGCGTCAGTCGCCATTGATCGGGTCCACACGAGAACTGCGATCTTTTGCCAGAGAACAAGAGATGGAAAGGAGGAGGAGGAGAAATGAGGGGTGGGGGAGGGGGTTGTCTCTCGGCGCTCGTGATTGCGCACTCCGAAGATAATAATATGAAGCATTCCGGCATTTCGGATGGCCAGTCATAAAGTTCCCGCTCCCGCGTCAACTCTCCGGAACTAATCCCTCCCTCAATCCCTCCTTCTCCTTATAAATACCGGGATGATGCCGCTTTTGGGGCCCAAAGGATTACCATCCCACGAGATGAATACGCGCTCTGCCTCTTTCGCAAGGGCTCTTAGTCGATTGGGGCTTCATAACGAACGCAGCAAAGGACGAATTTTATGATGGATTTCATGTTCGTCATAATGATGCTTTTCGTCGATATGAACTACCTACACTTTTTATCTTTATTGTTTCTGATATTTTCTAGAATTGGAATAAACATATGTACTTCAAATTTTAAATACATTTTAGAATGTTTTAAATAAAAATAAGAAATGTTGTTCTTTTTATTTAAATTTATAACGGAAACGAAACCGGAGGAAATTATTCCTTCTAATGTTTGAGACGACTGGTAATGGTTTCGGAGGGGGGGGGGGTTATAAATTGTGAATAGTCTTTATAGATGGTACTTGCTAGCTGTTAGAATAATCCATGTCTAAAATTATTTAATTTAGCTATTAAATCTTACAAAAAATAAAATAGCAACCGAGGAAATTTGTTTAACTACATTAAATACGGAATATTTTTCTCATTAGTTTTACATGAAATCATTTTCCTGATATTTGATGATTCTTTAGATGTGTTATATAAACTTATATATACACACATCTACCAAAACTTAAGCACGAGCAACAATTGTACGGGTTGTACATACATACATGGTTTAAACACTGATATTTACTTACAGTAATACGTGTCATTGAATAACACAACATATCACATAATCACCAATCATCTGACGCTGATATAAAGTGCCTGATATCCTGAGTATGCGAAGGTGGTAGAACAGCCTGTAACGCAAATATGTATTGTCCAGGAAAAACCTATAGGGAAATCAGTATGTGGTATGCCATCCTCTATATATACCATTGATACCGTTTGGCATACTCGAAACAAAGAGTCTTCCTACGGCAGAGCTTGGCACTCCTCTATTAGTGCTCTTCGAAGCTGAGGAATCGTATCTGGTCGCGGTCACCTCTCAGCTTGACTTCTCCCCAAAGCATCCCAAGCTTGTTCTATTGGATTGAGATCAGGGGAGTATGCTGGCTATTCCAATCGATGGATATCTTCTTCCTCAAAAAGGTCAGATACAGCCGCTGAACGACGGGGACGAACGTTATTGTCCGTAAAAACGAAATCTGGTCCGACAGATCCACGGAACAGGCGAACACAAAGGAGGATGACATCATTGCACATGTCTTGGACCCTCGTTCTAGCAGCTACAACTCGCGTACCGACCAAACGGCGGCCCCGACCATGATTGCCCCAATTTAATTGCTATTCTTTTCTACGATGTTCTCTTGACGCCTAAAATCGAACATCAAGCCCTACCCAACCTCCTTGCCACAACACAACCTCCTTGATGCTACACACATGACACACGGAAATAGTTGATTACTCAATTCACCAGCATGATTCTTTTTTGCAGATAGCACCAAATAACGATCTTCTGATGCTGAGGTACCTCTTGGACCTTCCCCAACACATGTCCAGTTGTCATGCATTTGAAGTTGTCTTGTACTTTTATTATGATCTTGATACTTGCTGTGATTAATTGATTAATTCCCCATTCATCTGCAACAGTAGGTCTTTCTTCGAGTTTATCAACGATCCCACCACCTTCAAACTCTTCAGATGATTTCTTTGAGCCCTGTTTACTCCTAGTTTCCATTATGTTTCCACTACATTTCAAAACACTAGTGGAATCACGGACTATACTAGCAACTTAATAGAACAAGCATTAATCGCCTACTTCATGCGCCATCCTCTATTGGAATGTGCTTGTTTCACTGTGGAGTAATTCAGTGTTGACGCTGACTTTCATCTGACTATTTCTGTGGTGCTCTGTCAATTTTTCCGTTTAATAGGAAAAATCTCTTTTGTGCTTAAGTTTTGGAGATGTGTATATATATATATATATATATATATATATCCTCAAGATGGATCCAGGGTTTTTCTAGCCTCTTACGCTATATGGCCAAAAAAAAAACGCAAGTTCCCTTTGGCAACGATCACTAGCGAGTTCCAAACAGCTTCAGGCATCTTCAATAGCACCAAGACTGTTCGTCGGGCGGCCGTTCACAAGCCCAATATAAGCAAGATGAATGCTAAATGGCGGTTACAGTGGTGCAAAGCTGCACCGTCATTGAAGTGTGGAGCAGTGAAACAAGTAGTTTGGAGTGATGAATCCCGCTACTCGATCTGGCAGTCGAATGGATGTGTCTGGATTTGGCGGATGCCAGGAGAACGCTTCCTACCCGATGAATTGTGCCAATTGTCAAGTTTGGTGGCTGAGGCTTCATGGTTTGGGGCTATTTCTCATGATTCGGCCTGGGCCCTTAGTTCCTTTGATCAGAAACATTGACGTTGAGATGACATTCTTGACAACTCTACACTTCCCATCCTCTGGCAACAGTTTCTGTCCACAGAGCCAATGCTGTGCTGCCGTGATTTGAACAGATTTGAACTACTGGACTGGCCTTCACAGAACCCCAATCTGAATACCATAGAAAGCCTCTGGGAAAATTTCGAATGCAGATTATGCCCAATGCCCAATCGCTCTTCTTCATTGCCGGACTCACCGCAGTTTTCATGGATGAATGGAAGAAAATCCTGCTCACATATTTCAAAATATAATGGAAAGTCTTTCCAAACGACTGCAGGCTGTGACTGATGCTAAAAGGGCTCGGTATCCTATTAATATGACACTGTGCTTTTTCAACAGTTGGTGTCAGGATATTTTTGGCCATTTAGTGTATCAAATGGGTTCGGTATTTATTTCTTTGAATTTAAAGTCGAGCTGTCGATATCTTTAGATCTTCCCATTTAATAAGTAATCTTAGGAGCCTTATTTCTACACTGTCTTAACCTCGAAAGACGATAGAGGCAGGATGGTTTAGTCTTTAGCCGTAATGAAGTATTCTTATTTAAAGATCTACAGCAAAATCAAATAGATGTACTGTAAGATGTATTATAGAGAGTATCAATGATTTAATATGAGATGAGAATATATGAAGAAATAAAAGCATACATCCCCAGAGGATACTTCAAAATCGCCAAAATCGACAATTTTCCTCGTACTTGGCTCCTCAATGCATTTATTAAGTGATATGCTGTATTTTTTTTTTTTTTAATTAAATTTGTTTTTAAGTAAGTCAGCACTCGTTGTCTGCAGCGTGTTTTTATTGCAACGCATTTTAGCCAATGGAATCGATTGTACTTTAAAAGATAGATTGCCTTTTTCTTAAAAATATTTTTATCAAATCGAAAAACAAATTGCAAATTTTCAACCGAAACTGTATTTTCATTCTCATTCATGTTTCGACACACAAAATATAAATTGCAATTCTTTCAAGTTAATGTACTAGTAGTAACAAATTTTAAATATTTAGATATTACAATAAATATAATATAACCTCTTTACTTGGAATAATCATATATCTCTTATATAAGAGAAGAAACTATAATTTGTGTCATATATCAACAAAGTACTGATCTACTAAGCTTTATTTGATTCTGTTATAAATTATGGGAGTAATATTTGTACCATCATACACAATATAGATATTGATCATTTAAAAAGATTTACAAATTAAAGTACTTAAATTAATTTCTTCAAAAAAGTTTGGAATTATTTATATAGAAACCTAGTACAAATATTTCAAATATTTATAAATATTTAAAAAAATAATAGTAATCCAAATTATCATCTTAGACTATTAAATAACAAAGTAAATTATCTTATCCTCCAATTTATAATAGTTAGGGGCGAAAAAATTATTAATAATAATATGGAAAAATTATAAATAGTATGAATATTCCTAATATCTTTTAGGAAAATCAAAAAATATCACTACCGAAAATTAACAAAAAAATCCGAATGGTTTTAGGGGCCGTCCATTAATTACGTGAGGTGTTTTTTACAAAATTTGGACCCCCCTCCCCTTGATGAGATTTGATGAGATGTGGTGGGACCCCCCCTCCCTCATGTGAGATTTCAAAAAGTCAAAAATTCAAAAAAGTTAAAGTCAATATTACAAAATGTTGTAATCTATTATAATACGTATATTCTCTGAATGAAAAAGTTGACGTGAGATTTTCGTTGACCCTCCCGTCTCCCTTGGTGAGATTTGGTGAGATTTTGCCGGACCCCCTCCCCCTTTTGACCTCACGTAATTAATGGACGATCCCTTCTGTTAGTTATTGTATAATGCTGCAAATTTCTAAATGAAGAGGGGAAAAAAAGTTTATTTTCGTAATGTACACTGATGTACCAGAAAAACTGACATCTGTCTAGTAGGTCTTTCTTTCGGTCAGATCACAACGGGGCTCTTTCAAGTAATGGGTAGATAGTATAGACCATGCCGCCTCAATAATAGATCATAATTCCTTAGTATTCTCCGGTGATGGAACCCTGATACATACCGCTTCCCACACGTGCTCTATCTAGTTTAAATCCAGCGAACAACTGGGCCAACTTATGATGACAAACTCAGAGGAAGGTTCCTCCAGTCATAATTTGATAATTGCGGACCCTGTAGGATAAAGCATTGTCCTGCTGAAAGAGCCCGTTCCAGACTGAGTGAATGCATGACATGAACTTGTGCAAATGACCCGCAAGAATGGTCAGCAGATGCATCAAAGGTCTTAATGCGTGCCAGTTAAAAACACCCTACACTGTAACAGAACGACCATCACATGAGGGATCCATTTCTTCACCGGACCAGGCTACACGTTTCCAGTCGTCTTGCATCCAGTGGCGGTGTTCACGTAAGAAGCAGAGCTTGTGATGTCGGCTCCTCAACCCTACAGAAAGAGAACGTTACACTGTCCCAACGCTGATGTACGCTGGATGTTTTCTATGATGTTGTACAGCTCTGCAGCTTTGAAATTGTTGCATGTGAAAATCCAAATTTCTTGTTGATTTCAGAGATAGTGACGCATTTTTCTGGCATCTTAAATTGTGATACACTGTCAGTGCAAATTATACGACAACGGGATTGCAGAGATATTGGCCTTTTGTGTTTACTTCAATTACGGAAGATAGCATTTAATGCGGAGATGCGATGCACATGTTCTGGAAATGGGAGCGAATGTCTAAGTTTTTCTGTTACTTCAGTGTATTTTCGAGATTTTTTTTATGTAATATAGGTATAAAATTTATTTATTTAGGTTAACCTAAAATTTTTAAAGAATAATTTTCCGGATTAAATTAATTATATATATAATTTTTTTTACTCCATTGCTTTTGAGATAATCGCACTTACATTCGTAAATTATGTGGGTTATTGAGGTAAAATATTGTATTTTAGGTAAAATAACATAAATTTAGTTTTCAGAACCCGTTGATAACAGGACTGTACTCTTCAGTAGTAATATGCTAATAAAAAAATACAGAGAAGACAAAATATTATTAGTTATAATTTAATAATAGTGCTAGCTATTATTATTATTGTTAATTAGTTAGAATTTTAATTACATTTATGCCTTAATTAATGATTTATTTTTATTTTTTTGCAATATTGAATTTTTTAAAATACTTTTAGGATGTTTATTTTGTAAGTTACTTTAATATACTAATAGCAATAAAATCATCGCATCCTGTGAACAGCCAAATTTAAATTAAAAGTAAGTCTATAAATTAATGATAATACAACATTATTATAAAATAAAATAAAAACTTATCACAAATAAAGCAAAACAGGCAAAACATAAACACACAAGTATTTCTTCCTGTTATCTGTTAGAAAACCATTATAGTAAATTTAAAAAATTATAGATAAAAAAGTAAAATTGTTTCTAAATAGTCAAGATCATTTAAAAAGTAAAAAAAAAACTAATTTTGGGAAGTTTCATACGTAAGATTTCCAATTGCTACACTGTGTAATCGACTTGTAAATTGAATACAAGATAACTGATGAAAATACCATCATATTTTTTAATACCATTGTCTTTCTTTAAAAATATTCTACAGGTTAACTATACAAAATTAAACTTACATTATTATTATGTTTGTTCATTTATATATATAATGCTTTACTCCTATTATTGTTATTCTTTTGGAAATATCTTTGTAGTCTACGAAGCAACAAGGTGTCATTTATTGCCTTTGTGGAATCAACATAAAAAGCAATGAGAATTATTCTCAGGCCACTCATGACTCAATTCCTGCAGCTTACCTTTTCTAAAGCGCTGTTAACATTAGAAATAAAAGTATTTTATGAGGTGTTGTTGATGTAGTAGGTTCAGATAAGCTCTTAATAATTTCTACCAGTTTTTGTTGGAAGAGACTTACATTGCCTGTAAGAATTATTCGAATTCTTGCTGCGTCGCCGAGATATATAGGCTCCGATCACAGCACGAGCTCGTTTCTATTAATGCTCGCGCATAAATCTAATTTCGGTGAAGGTGCCTGGGTGATGGGATTTAGTACAGTCCTTAAATGCTGTACCACTATTAAAAATGGTCAGCCTGCTTTGACGGAGGCCAAGCCCCTCTGCTGCCAGTGATGCCCTTTTAATGATGGGCCATTTTCATTCCGCATGCATAGTCACGCGCTGTTTGCCTCTCCAATATGGTAGCTCTGTTTTAATGGGTCTATCTTACACCACTTACTGCAGCGTTTTCGTGATGGGAATTTGTTTTTTTACTTTTAATAATTTCAGGCAAAAGTAATGCTAAAGGAAATTTTGTTTGAATAGTAATTTGCCCCCCCCCCCCTTAAAAGTTTTGTCCTTTCTTAGAAAATCTGTTGTTACCAATCTTTTAGGGAATGGGACTATTCATAAAAAGATAAGGGATGTAACAGCTGACAAACTAGGGGAATTTCTGCAAAGAAGATTTTAGTTTATTTCTGATAATCCTTTACCTTTTCCAAAACCTTGGAGAGATCAATACCTTGTAGAGAAACAATTGAGGACTAAACAAAAATCTACCTGTCTTGTCATAAGATTATATTATAAATAAACATTCCATATTTCTTCTTCAAACCTTTTCTGTAAAGTACACTATTAAGCATCTTCCACTACACCAGAAATAAATGTTAAACACTACATTTATTTCGAGAAAAAAACAGCAAATTTTCGAGGAGAAAATAAAAAAACGTCTCCTTTATTTTCTCCTTTTATTTTCTCCTCGAAAATTTGCTGTTTTTTTCTCGAAATAAATGTAGTGTTTAACATTTATTTCTGGTGTAGTGGAATATGCTTAATTGTCATAAGATTGTTCCTAGGCTGAAACGTTTTGTTTTTGAGATGTTTCATTTTGGTTTATTTCATGTTTTCTGCATCTGAATCTCTTTTAACCCCAAAATTGTAAAAGAAGACTAAAAGATTTTTTTGAAATGGTCAGTTCAGTTATCTTGACTTTTTTTTTTTGGCTCGAATACTTTTATCTTTTTATTACTTTTTATCTCGAATAAAAATTCCTATTGGATGATAATTAGTTTCTCTCCTATAGCGTAAGGCAACTGTTCTAAAATTCAGCTCCAAAATTAAGAAATTAAAAGTAAAATTAATAATTAAAATAATTCTTAAGAAATAAGTTTAAAAAAGTATTATTTTAATTACTAATTTTTCTTTTTAAATATTAGCCTATATCAAAATAATACTGATTATTGTATGGTGGCGCCCTCATCCCATAATTCTCTGTACTAACTTAAATGAACCATTAATTGCGATCACAAATATCGGCTTCGTTTAAGTTTCAGGCTGTCTTTTTTTTTCATATTTATTTATTAAGATAAAAATTCCTTAACTTTCTAATTTGACCGGATTCTTTTATTGTATAACAACTTCGTTGAAATATCAAAAACAATTGGATCTACTTTCGTTTGTTTGTTTTTTTACAAAAAAAAAATTCTATGAATAAATTAGCGTTGGGAAACTGGAGACTTTTTAGCGGAATTTAATGAATGACAAGGTTAGATGCAATTAATTCATCTTGATGCTTTTTCTTTTTAATATTCTAACTCTTTAATAAGCCCTGCACGTTCAGCTTCTCTATTCTTTTAAATCCTTTCATGAAATTATTATTTTGATATCAGTTATTATTTTTTTAACATCTTCCTCTGACTAAAATCCTTCAGAGTTCTCAATAAACTTAATAATATGTAAAATAAATTTGAGCTATATTTCAATAATTTAGAATTTTCTTCTCGCATCTCAACTAAAAACAAAAACTGCTTCGATGTTCTACGTCTCATCGTAGGTCTACCTGTTAATGATGGTAATGACATTATAAATAAGTATTGTTAGAAATTCAGTGCAAAATATAAATATATTTATATTTGTATTTGTAGTGAAGAAATAAATTTCAGCCAACACACAAATAAAGTTAAAAAAATATAACAATTAAAAAATTAAAAGCTGCCTTTGCGGAGCTCGAAAGCTCCAGAGTATGTATATAGGGTTTTAATTTTTAATTATAATGTTATATTTTTTAACTTTATTTGTGTGTTTACTGAAACTTATTTCTTCACTATGAATTACTGAGCACATGTAAAAACTTTTCCTTATATTTATATTTGCTAATTTGACTTTTTTTTCTCCCAAAACATTTTATTATTTTTTTTTTTTAATTTAAAAAAAAACCCAAACAAACAGCCTTAAACTTATTCATCGAAATGTATCAACTGATGTTAATAATAAAAAGAGCTTTTCGTCAATGTACGAAGA
This sequence comes from Thereuonema tuberculata, assembly GCA_023159025.1. NCBI lineage: Eukaryota > Metazoa > Arthropoda > Chilopoda > Scutigeromorpha > Scutigeridae > Thereuonema > Thereuonema tuberculata. The sequence continues at coordinate 67,123,896 of JAFIDM010000003.1, forward strand.
AACGAAATTGTTGTTTAATAGCGGCAATTGTATATGCACAGTGAGTAAATCTGTTAAGAGGACTCGTTAGGACCTTATGTATACAGCCACCCCCTCACTTGACTGCAGGATATCATTGGGAGGGGCAACTCCTATGATTTAACGGCGTGGAAATTACCAAGAGGCAATTCCAGATTTCAAAAACAACAAGACAACGGACAGGACAAAAAAAAAACAAGACAAAGCTCGTTGACTATCTGCCCAATCCCTATCCTAGTGTGTTTTGTACATTAAGTAATGTGCAAGCACACACCTGCAAACTAGTTTTCGATGAGAAATTGGAGCTCATAAATTAATTATACGCTTGATTGTCCTCCCACCCTTCTCGTAATCCATTGGTTTTTCTATTTGTGTCTACCTGATTGGAATTGATAAGTAATTGGTTGACTTGTCTTATTTAAACTACAGTTTTACTTCGGTCGCACGTATTTTACTCAACTAATTCGAAAGCGTTCAGACTACTCGTGTTTTTTTTTTGTGTGTGTGTATGTGTGTTTTTTTTCTTCTGCTCCTTCGAAGCTAAGTCCTATAAAAATTTTATGGCAGTCAAATAAATAAACAAATGTATCAGATATAAAAAGCGATTGCGTTTGATTGGACTTCCATATATCAGGGGCTGTGGGCTTTTAATTTCTCGTAACAACGATTAGACTTCGCATAACTTAAAACGAGACTTGGTTAAACAAAGAGGTTGAACTGAAATTGCTTGTACTTCAGTCTTTGAAGGATTTAATTAATTATTTTAAAGAAAATTAAAAGGAAAAAAAAATAAAATAATGTTGAATAAGGAAAATGTTAGGTTGTCCTATTTATTGATAGTTAGTACTAGTTCATTTAAGTAATGTTATCCTTTGCTTTATCGTCCATCTGTCCGTTTAATATTGTTTAGATAAATACTAGCAAATTCAGAAAAAGTTTTAGTGATCACGTGACCTTAGATTTTTTTTTTCTTTCTTCAGTCATGTGACCTTTGATCGCGACTGGACTACCTGAAAAAAGTTCATCTCAATGAAAGGAACAACTTATCTTTACATTTTGGTCACCTGAATAAACGGTTTAGAAGTTGATTTAAAGTCACGTGATTTCCCGTTGACTCAAATAGGTGAAAAATAAAAAGTAGCCATTCTCAATATTATATCGAACATTTGACACCTTATTTGTATTTCTGTCTCTTATGGTATCGGGGAAGCAGTGGCCAGCAAAAAACTATTGTTTTCTTCTATATATATATATATAGATAGATTAGGGTACTCTTTGTCGATTCTGTGGACTGGCTTCTTATGCAATGGTAAGGATTTAGATTAACAGCAAAAATAATTATACATAGTATACTCTTTAACGTAAAACAGGCTTTGTAAATCAATTGCTCTTAAATATCTTGGTTTTACTGATAGTTTTTCAGATTTTGATTAGGTTTCTTCTGTCTATCCGTCCATCCCATCTCTACACTAAAAAAAATATTTTCAATCCGCCTTTTATAGAAAGATGCGCTAAAAAATAATAAGCACATCTTTTCTTTTTCGAAATGAAAAAGAAAAAAAAAATCTTCTGCTAAATTTCGAGCAATTTCCGTATTTTCTAATCAGACTACCTATCAATGAAAGTGATAATTACTATGAAAGAATACGTAGCTGAAAAAAAAATAGCTTCGGCATTAAATGAAATAGTATTAAATAAATAAGTTGGAATTAATTTGGATAAATGATCTGATTAACCATAAAATGATCAACACATATTATAAAATTACTATAAATTAAAAAGAAAACAATTATCTATATTAAATTTATTTACAAGTATATAAACCAAGTTGAATCTCAACTATGCAGAAGGGCCAAAGCCTATCAATCATTGGTGAGGCACACTTTGGGTATGGTTTCAAATGTCATCGTAACTAATCAAGATCAAAATTTCTTTTTTATTAGAAAGAATAAATGGAATAAAAAGAATAATTGTTCAAAGAAGATCAGGGGATTTTATGATAAGGCCTATTCTGATCGCATGTCATTGCAGGAAATTTGCAGAACATAACAGAAACAGGTCAATGACTGTTAGGAATTTAATCTTGACCCGAAAGTCGATAGACTTTTTATTTGGTAAATATATTTTTGTTTTTTTGGTATCTTTCAATCTCTGAAAGTTGCAGAACAACTAAAATTGATAAATTCGTTTGATATTTTGTTGGTTTTTTTAATCGAAGTCGGGAAAGGCTCCAATTGTTTGAACCCATCGATATCAACGGAGCAAGTCTTAATAAGAAAATTTTCTAAGAATAAACTAATTCATGAAATCGATAATCAAGCAGTGCATTGCCAGAAACAATCGATTAAAAGAAAACATTTAATTATTCAAATAGATAAAAACATAAATTATCAAAAGCAGGGACCAAAGTGTCACATATTTTGGGTCAAATTATTTCTTCAATTGCTCTTTATTGAAAAAAAACAAAACAAGTTAATATATAATTTTGTGCTATAGCATAATTTTAAGGGCAACCCTTAATAACAAAATTTTAAAATAATAATTAAAAAAAAGAAGTACATTAACGAAAGGAAAAATATAAAAAAAAGTTAGGAAAAAATAAAAAGAAAGTTAAGAAAACAAGAAAAACAAAACAAAAAAAATTCCACTCAGACATAGAGAAAAAAGAAGAAGAAAAGGAAAAAAAGAAGATACACGGATTCGAACTGTCAACATTCAGCACATCAGTCCGAGAACTAACCGATCATGCTACAGCTGACAATGAAATAAAATTGCTGCATTTCTGACATCTAAGCTAATAGCGGAAATTCAATGAAACAATGCCAAATATATCGAACATGGAAGGGCGTTGGTCCCTAACAATACCCTACTCCTATGTTGTTTGGGCCTCTGAACACGATGATGAAAAAAGTTTGTCCATCCGACCTTCCGTTCGGGAGTTCAGAGGGTAAAATGGCAACAATGCCAAATATCTCGAAAATGGAGGGCGTTGGTCCCTGAAAGTACCCCATTGCTACGCCTTCTGATGTAATGGTGAAATCCGTTTGTCGATCCGACCTTCCGTTCGGGAGTTGTTAGGGTTGGACAGACACGGACGGATGGACAGGACAAACGCAATAGCTACCGATTTTGTTCGCTATCACAACAGCTCCCAAATGGGTCGCAAAAAAAAACTACAGATATTTAACACTATTTAAGGATTTTAATATGAAATTAATGAAATTTGGGAAGTTTCCTGCTTTCTATTAAGAACTTGTTTTCAGATGATTATTATTCAATTAATGTCACTCACTATTTAGATGAGAACCGACAGCCGCGCTTACCTCCAAGTAATGGATTTAATGTAGTTCTTTTGACTACTGCTCTACAGATGGTGGCGTTGGTGTAGAGCGTTAGATACAGAAAGAAAGACGTTAGAAAACTCTAAATGTTGTTTTAAAAATTGTTAAATTTACTAAATTAATACGTTCTTTAAAGAAATATAATCAATAATAATTACTTATTTAATAATGTTATATTATCTCTTGGTTAAAAATATTACTTTGACGTATCTTTGTACATTCCTTCTTGATAAGCTTATTTATTCTTACAACAGAATCTAAGACCTAGTTTTTATTTTTGGAAATAAAGTTCTGAAAGAAATTTTAACGGGGCCCAATGAAGCCGTCACTGTCTTCTTGTGGGAAGCTGTAGCTAGGGTGGGTGGTCACGGGGGAGTTAAAAGAGGGCCTGGCCGGGTGTGGTCCCTGTCCACCGTTCACCACGGGGTTGCACTCGCATGCAAGACCGGCGTGACATAAATTGAAATCACAGGCTGCCTATAACTCATGGCTGCCTCTCTGGGTGGCTTGCGCCCGTGTCGATGAGTTTGCCCGATAATCGTAATATATACACCGGCCGCTGACAGTCCGGGTTGCATGGTCCTGACTTCTCTGCATAAGATTACCCAAGTGATGATTTTTCCTGTTCACTGAATTAATAGTCTGCTTCAAGAAAACAATTTAAGGACTGGCTTATTCATTTTCACTGTCCCTATTATTAATTTAGACGAAAGAATAAAGTTTTAATAATTTTATTTTCCCCCACTTTTTATGAACAAAATATTACATTTCTCAAAAATAGATGTTTATTTAATGGGGAAATGATCAATAATTATATCTATAAAAAGAAAAGAAAAAGCCCCATTTTCGAATATCCGCATTATGAAATATCAAAGCAAGAAACAACGTAATGTCTAGTTCTTTAAAATGGTATTTCTTAAAACATATTTATTTCTTTTGATTATTTAGTTATTTATTGATTTCTGTGTAAAAACGAAAAAAAAGCGAAAAGTTATATTTATAACTTATTCAATGAAAGCAAGGGGTTAACACTTTGGATTTTTCAGGATAATTTTTAATTTTATTGTTTATTTGAATTATTTAAGTTAGATTAATTTTAATAGATAAACCATGTGCAATGGATTAGCAAGGAATTAATATTGTTTGATATGATGGATTGAAATCTAGATTCCATTGCTTTTCTATGTTTCAGTCAGATTCTCGATTGGGATCTATTTTGAAAAGATTTCCAACGTAGAAGTTAGTTCGTCTCTAGTTTTGGAATATATTAAGTTTTTAAAAGATCTCTCGAGCAGTTGCTGGGAAATAGAGAGGAAAAGAAAACGATTCAAGTGAGAGAAGAGCTACGGCGTACGGGTTTTTTCTCAAATGTCATGGTATCCGAATTTAATTTTGGCAGTTTTTACAGACAGGTTCTTACTTGTTGGTGCTTGTTGTACCAAACTCAGTAGGGATTTTTCTTTTCTATTAAAAATGTAAATCTTATATTAAAATTTCAGCCTTTTTTGGGACAAATAAATTTTTGGTCAACTTGATGACGCTTTGGGGACCAAAGTTTTTTAACTATATTTAAGTAAGTACCTAAGCGACGTTTTAGTGAAGTTTTCGGTTTATATATATATATATCTCCAATTTTCAATTCAATGTCAATTGAGTGATGTCAATTTGCCATTCAAGTTGAAGCGCCGTCAGTTCCCAGTAATGCCCGCATCAAGCCTTCATGAATAAACAAATTCATGTTCCTAGGAATGCATTCATTTTAATTTCCTGTCCGTCTTAATATACGACGGACAAATACTCTAGTATTAGAATAGTTTTGAAGATATATTGAACCGATTTAAAGATGATGAATGATGGGAAATAAGCCTTACGGACTCGTCGTGCATTAGTTTTTTGAACCAATTTTTTGCAGGTTGTTTAATTCTGTTTAAATTCACGAAAGACATAGCTCATATCATTGTATTTTTGATTTCTCGGCTTGATTAGATCCAGTGTAGCTCATAGATCTAAACCACAAAAAAAACAGCTTTACAAATAGTAGAGTGGTCTTGTTCACTGATTCCATTAATGTTAGTTTCCAATTGTTACACTTGGAAAATTGTAACAATTACTGAAAGCAAATAAGTTTCACGTACAAAATACAAAAAAGAAGAAAGTATTTTTTTTTTTTTTTTTACTTGTAAATTCTTATGTTCTTTCTATGCAGACTAATCTGGAAGGAAACCTAAATGGAGTTCCCTAGGGTTTATCGTTGATTAGTCCACCCGCACCTTTAATTTTGTAGATAAAAGGAACTGCCTTTGAAATGTCAGTATCTCACGAGGGAAGCTGCCTACTTTAATTGTATAGTCCTTGCCTTTTGTATTGGAGATAGCTTTGACATTTCTCTGCCAATCGTCGACGGCGCTCGTTATAACTCATTCTCTTCGAAAGGTCAGCGCGCGCATAAAGGAAGAGGAGGATGCGTCAGCCAGGGTCATTTAATTAACTGGGTCTCAATTTGCTACGGAGACCAATAATAACAAAAGCACACAAAAAAATTAAAGTGGTTGCTATTTTTTTTTAATAGTTATTTCTTTTAATATTAAATGAATCTCGATGTATCTTATCTGAACTAAATCTCAATGTAGTCTTAATTTTCCAAAGACAACAAATCCACCAGATATGTTCCGCATTCTAAGCAGGAGAATTAGAGTTAGAAGTTCCTTAGGTAATAATTCAGTAATTAATTGGTTCTAGGAAAACCATTATCAACTGAAATTTTCATTAAGCGAATCAAAGATGGTAATTCTTTCCATGACAATGAGAATCTTATCTTTTTAACACTAAAAAAAAGTTTATAATATAAAACAAGTAGTTTAAATAAGGTAAAATCATTAACTGATAAATACAACAGGAAAAGATGAGCAGAGTTGTTTCGAAATGAAAAAGTACATCAACCACTGACCAGCTAACGTTATTTTGTTGGTCTGATATCCGCCATTGCCTGATATATTACTAAGGAATAAACCTTAGGGCCACATGTAAATACTTCAAGTATTTGAAAACTCGTAAGGTTTCCATTTCTTTGAAAGGCAGTGAAAATGCTGAAACTTATTGATGATACTTTGTTTGATACTTTAAAATGTTCTCGTAGCTCAAGAACATTGTTCTTCAAATTAATATTTTCGACCAATTATATCTTATTTTTAAAATTTTGCGCCCAAAGGTTGTTGACGTCTTTTTCTGAATGTCATGCAAATGAGTAAAAACAACTTGCTGTCTTAACGTAATTAAAAGTTGCTGCAATTCAGTAATTTTTAAATTGTTTGATAACTTAATTGTGGAAAATGATAAGCATTCTCCATATATGTTTACAAAAAAATATATCGAGAAATGATGTGATAATGTTGTTTTTTTAAGGATGAATACTAATAAGAAATTCATTAATAATAAATAAGCGAGTCATGCGTAAGGGATAACAACGCATAGTGTCGTGGATTATCTATTGTTATACGAAAACATAATGAAAAACAATGCAGGGTGTTTTACAACACCTGATGAAATCGTTATTATTGTTGTGTTAAAAGAAATTACAAGGAATGGCCGAATAAAGTTGCAGGACCAAAAATATTTGTGACATATTAAGTTTTAAGTGTTTCTCAAATACCATTGGGATATGATTAAGGTTCGTTCAAGTTGATATTGAAATGGAAATTTTATATCTCATTATATTATGAAAGGAAATTGTTATTAAGATGTCATTTCAAAGTGTTCGATTTTGATTCAACCAGAATCTCCGAACTGAGAATTCATCTCAAGTGTAAGGAAGTGGATAGATATCAGTGAGATAAGGTATCGTAGTAATTTCCTATATTGATTCCACAAGTGAAGACACTGGATAGGAAATGCTCCGTGCCTAATCTATGGTTAGACAAACTGATTTCTGTACTGAACATTTTGCTTACTATTATGAAGAATATTTCATTTTGCAATTGTATCTTCAGAGAAATGTAATTGCATTAAGTTTAGGGCAATTTTGAGTTTGTGTTAATTAGGAAAAATACCGAAATCATTTGATAAGAAGTTTTACTAAGTCTTATTCTATTCCTACCCAATATTTCATAAAAGTTCTGGAAATTACAGTTTTTAAAAAGATGAGATTTCGGGCGACAAATCGATGATCACTGTGGAATTAACGTAGTCAAATGATAGCATTATACATGAATAGAACAGGTTTCCTACCTGTGAATTTTACATAGATCATTTTTTTTCCCCAATTGTTTTCATTATTGCTGTTTTTACTTTAAAAATTAAAATTTAGATTGTTACTTTTGACTTATCTGTATCGAAATTGTGAATTCCAAAAGTATTCTGCTTTGAAATTTGTTTCGTATAGACGAAGTTTTGAGCATGCTCAGAACTGATTTGAGTCGGCCAGAAGGAAATTATTGTAATAACAGGACAGAAACCACAGGTTCAGACACGAAAGAAGAATTTTCGTCCTTGAGGTATTTTTGGTTTAATTTGAATTTAAAAAAAAAAAACGGAAAGTGAAAGAATTTCTAAATCACCTATCATTCTAAAGAAAACTAAATAATAAACTAATTAACTGGATGAGAACATGATTGGCAACATTTTTCCTTTAGAGAATCTTATTTTTCAAAATCATACACACCACCCCCACAAAATCCAAAAAAAAAAAAAATTACCTATTAAAAAAAAAAAAAAAAACGAAAGAGAGAAAATGACCAGAAACCTAAGAGCGCTCTGGTTAATTGATACATCGAAGTGTGGAGATCGGGACGAGTTGATTCCTCTCTAGAGAAAAAGAATGGACTTTTTGTTTAATTTTGAGAAATCTTAACACCGATTATTATTGATTACAATTCATTTCTTTCCTATTTCAAATATCTTTCATTTTAATATTTTTTTTTAATAGGTAATATCTGATTATTAAAGAAAAGATTTTCTAATATCGCAAACCTACACCCCACTGCAGTTTATTTTATGTATTTTTTAAAGGATTTTTAATGTAAATGTTAAAAGAAATGGAATGTATTATTATATATGTTTTTATATTAAGTAAGTATTTCTGTGTGTTTCGATCACCCTGAACAACTTTTTTTGAGTCACTGAATGGATCTTCTTATAACTTGGCATGCATATTTATGGGCAAAAGAAAAGATATTTGAAAAGTTTTCCGCGTTAATTCTTGTAGAGAAATTTGCGCGTGAAGATCTCATTCTCAAAAGCTCTAAAAACGAAACAATTAATTCGGCAAAAAATAAAATTTAACGTTGCATGAGAATTTGCTAGTACCGGCATTTACTTAAATTTAATTGGATTCAGACGACTTCAGTACTTCCTTAATGAATTAGATTTAACAGTTTAATTAATTCCCAGTAAATATTGATTGTATTTGGCAGGTGTAGTAATGTACAAATATATATACACGTATATATATATATATATATTCTTAAAAAAAAAAAAAAAAAAAAAAAAAATAATTCTCATTATTTAAAAAAAAAAAAGAAAAAAAACCGCCCTATTTAAGGAAAGAAATTTTTTTGAAACTTTTTATTTACGATATTTTTTATGTTCTTGTTATTATTTTCATGTAATGTGGATTGATTTTTTTAAAGTAATTTGTTTTTAGTAAAACGAAACATTGAACTTTGCTTCCGTAATTGTTTACAGAGGTGTTTGTTTGATTCCTTTAGCAGGTCGAAATCGATGGATTGTGATCTGGAGAATCTTGCCATGTTCACCCCCGACTCCAAACCCCCGAAGAAGCTCGTGTTCTCTTCCAGCAAGAAGGTATTCGGTAGTATAGAGAAAGGACTGGACCGCATGCGCAACATTCTGACGCCCCGGAAGCACCAACAGGGGTCTTCATCCGGCGTCGCTAAACCCCCGACCACCAACTCAGGGCCCCGAGTCGTAAAAGTAAGCAATGGATCCGTTGTTGTTATTTCTTTGATTTTTTTCATTTCGTTCACAGGTTCCACATGTTTTAATTATATTTTCTGCCACATTAGATGAAGCCGAATCCATTTTAATCGATAGAGAACCCATTGCTTTAAATGCAGTGATCAAATTTTCTTTTTAAAAAATCCTGTTCAATATTGATTAATTTTTATCTACTGTTAGTTTTCTTCAGTTAATTACTGTTTTGTATATCTTAAAGACTCTTTACTTCCCTCCCACCTACCTTTTTTTTTCTCTCTCTCCAATAAAAATATGTTAGACTTTGTTTAAAGTTTTCATTTGCTTATCAATAATATTTTTTTTCTCTGATTTTCAATAATAAGTGAACATCTTAAAAATTTCCGTTTCTCAGCATAACTTTTACGTGTGTTAATGTTGACAATATTTTACGAACACACTTAAATACAAAGTTTATATAAAAAGCACACTTAACTATTGGTTCAGTTGTTTTCCTCAAATCTCATCTATTCTTCGGTATCAGGATATTCTTGTATCTGATTATAGAAATACGATTTAAACCATTTTCCTTTTGCTAGAAAGAATGCGATTGAAAATGCAGCCTGTTTTTTTTTTGTTCATTAAAAACCGTTTATTTTATATTCACTAAACTAAATTTAAGAATTCGGTTCGTGATTTGTTTGCGCTCACATAAAAAAAAATAATAAATAAAAATAAAAAAAAAAGCATTCCTTATAAAATCAAACTTGCTTAATTCCTGTTTGTCAATTTGTACATTTTTTATTTATATTATTATTCATTGTAAAAGCTAATTAATTGTTTTTAAATTTAAATCCACTTCAGTTAGAGAGAGTGGAATTGTAATGATATCAACAATGCACCCTCTCCTACAGGAATCATAAGATCAAGGCCCTTTCCATAAAAAAAAATATTAAAAAAATGTATATATCTGGTCGCACTTAATCTACATTACTTAAATATTTCTCCAAACTTATCAGATTCCCAGTCATAACCAATTGCTAAGCTTTCAAGTTGTCTAAAATTCAAGAAATTTGAAGGATAGTCCTTACATTAGTTCTCTTTGTTTTTGTTTTTTGAAGTAGCTTTTGTTAAGCCTAACTTAACTTTCCAAATGTTCTTCTCAGTCTTGGGTCTTCGTATCAGGTTTTTCCGAAATTAGTAAGATAAAGAAGTCCATGATATCTGTCCTTCATAAGTCTTACACTTCATGCATTGTTTCTATAGGCCTATGTTTATATGGTTAGAATGGTAGAAAGATAAACATTATAAAAATTGAAAAACTGATACAAGAGACTTTATTTTGTCCTATCCTTTTCAGTTTTAGATTTCGAGTGACATAGTTACAGTATGCAGAAGCTAAGGAATGTCTTGTCATTTTGAAAACCACATTTGATTGCAATAAAAGATTGATAGCAATAACAACCTGATAATAATTGGGGTAGAGCCGTGTTTCGCAACGTGGGGCAATTTGATTGTTAAGGGGGGGGGGGGGAATTCGAAAAAGAAGCGCAATGTTGTTTGTGGTTTTTTTTTTGGTTTTTTTTGGTTGTGAAATTTAATTTTTTTTTTTTTTTTAATTTTTTTCTTTTTGAGGGTTATACCTAATTTTGTGGGCCATAGCATACTTTAGGTACTTAGCGTACTTTAGAAGTGGGGCACAGCACAAAAAAGATTGGGAAACACTGGGGTAGAGCCTTCCGGTGAAAGCTTCTTTCCACGCTTTCTCTGCAATGTAAAACCTCTACTCCATTTATACGTATAGTCTTAGTATATAGAATTGTACAACAGTGGCAACATTTTTAAATTTCCATGAAAAGTAAGTCAAATTGAAAGTGAATTACTCAGACTGATAGTTTGTTTGCGCTAAACCATAAATAAAAGACGTAAGAAATAGACTAAAAAAAAATAAGGGAAGACTAATACATTGGCTGCAGAATAATGGTTAAATTAATTAACTGTTAGAAGCATTATGGGTTGAGTTTGTTTTGATAGGGGACAGTTCTTGTTCAAGAACTTTCAATAGCGTGTTTGCGTGTCGTTCAAATTCGTCTACAATTGTTGTATTTCAAAGTTGATTTGACAGAACGTTGACTGAAATTCCCACCAGTTGTATGTCAAGGACATCATCTCTCTCCACCTTGCTCTGTCTCGAAATCTTTGTCGCAAAGAAAGAACTATTTGGTTTTTATCCTATTTTTAAACTGATAGGAATTTTCTCACTGCGTTGTTGTTCATAATGATTTACTAAACGAATATTGAAGAATTTAAATTGTAAAAACTTTTTATTAAAGACCTCGTTTATGTTGTTTATTTATACTCTGAAGTAATAATCCTAGGATCTTGGACTTCTACTTTCATAATAATATTTTTTTCCCTTTTTTAATGGTTTGTTAAGCCCATTGCACATGCATCCGAATGAGACCAAAATTATCGTATTAAAATGAAAAAAGGTAAGGTGAATGAGATATATAAATTTTGGACTGAATCACCCTATACGTAAATTGTGTTCCAAAATACCCTCATCACCTTACCTTTATTTATTTCAATATGATAATTTTGGTCCTAACGCTCCCCTTAAGCCCATTGCATTTGGATCCGACCGACCGATTTTCGGATCCATATGCAGTGGGCTTTAACTGTCTTAGTTGTCCAGACAGCATAAATAATAAGGAAAGTCAAATAGTATAAAATTATGTAGCAAACTTTTAATTATTTTTACCAATTTTTTTTTTTTAATTTTAAGTTAAAATTTTGTACAATTCTCAGTTAGGTATTATTACTAGTCAATTTAATAGAAGTCGCTGTCCGGGAAGGAATTTTCATTAGTTTTGTCATTTTCATGTTTGTGATCTGTCCTTTCATCTAGTATAGAAATAATACATCTCAGAAAAAGCTGTAGAATTTGATAACTAATGGAAAACAACAAAAATAAGGAAGGGGAGGGGGAAATATACAGTGAGCTCATTATTTTCAAAGAAAAATCTTAAAGTTCATTAATTTTTCTGTGTCGCTCGTTAATCTAAACAGTCTATTTCAGCCGCTGGGTAGTCTACATCCTCTTATTTTGATCCTTAGTCTTGAAACTTGTTTTGGGACCAGTTGATAAAAGTAAAAGATTTTTAAATTCAAACTGCCTGCCAGTGAATCTGCCACGTGAACGCTGTATAAATAAATGGCTAAACATTAATAATTCCTATGTTTAAATCTACCAAAGAAAAAGAAGCATTCAGTAAGTCATCAAAGAAAGTACTTCGGCTTTTGATAAAAAGTTCCATTGTTAATTGAGATTTGTTTTTATTTTTTATTTATTTTTTTTATGAAGAAAATAAAATCTTTTCGCCTTGATTTGTAAACAGTTCAGCAGAGGCTGAGATACTGTTGTTAAGCTTCCTTACTCCCTCCTTTCAGTCTTAAAAAAGATAGTGGACTTGGACAAAGCTTCGTTACCTCGCTAGTAAAAGTTCTGATGGTTTTGTCGTAATCCTCTATTAATTACGGTTAAAGTTTGATGCTTTAAGTTGATAAGGCTCTGCCGTCATCCAGTTCGAAGTTAAGATCAGAAGGTCAGTCCTATGTTCACCCATCTGTTTGTAAGGACATTATGCCTTGAGTCCAACTGTGCAGTAAAGGAGCCTCACAGTCTTTATTGTAGATTGAGAGCGATTTAGTTATCAAAATCTTAGCTAAACATCATCTATTCTGTTTTAATTACTTCATTGAATACTTTTTAAGTATTTGAAAATGGCGACTAATGCACATTCTAAAGATCTCCACTACAGAACTAGCGGCAATCACTTGCTTTTGATAAGTAATTATTTATTTCTGAGTAGTTCTTCTTTTTTTTTTCTTTTTTTCTTTTTTTTTTTCCCCCTCTCAATATTTTGTAGAACAAAGATCTTCTGGAAGGATATTCAGAAAGCCACAGGGAAAGGGGGGGGGGGGGGCTAAGTGCACATTTTAATTAAAAAAGGAAACTGATTACAGCAGGCATTCATTAGTAACGACTTTTTTTTTAATGTTTTTTATTGAGGAAATTTGCTCTCTTTACGAGGGTGGGTGGGGAATTGTCCACTGGAAGTCGGTGTCTTTTCTCCGTCACCCTAATTATGCCCTCCAACCATAAGTAAGGAAGTAGACGGAAGAATACAGATTAATCCTCATTAAGCTACCGAGACAGTTCACGACAGAGCACGTGGACACGAGTTTTGCATACCTGGCTTGCTCCTAATTGAGACTCACTCAAGAATTCCACTTGTGGAGCCCCCATTATCCATTGCCATCTCTATTTTACGAACCAAATGCCAACAGCATAAGAATTAGGCCTCTTCATTGTTTACACTGATGCTGATGATAAAAGCAAAAGAAATAATTAGGAGATAGACCACTTAAAAGTTCGGTCTGTAACTCTCTCTTATTAACTACCTAATCTAATTCTTAAGATGATCTTCAATTTTAAATATGCAAGTCCCGTTTCACTTTTTTCTCTCCCCAATATCTCTTTTTATTTCGAACGTGAAACAGGATACCTATCATCTATGAAAACTCCCTTTAAAGAAACTCTTCTATTGTGGTTTGATTTTTTTTTGTTGCAATTTGAGAACAGCTTAGTTTGAATAGTTCACTCTTCCTCGTCTAAAAGTTGAAATGTTCTAATGAATTTCATTGATTGTTACCATCCACAAAATATAGTTGTTATGGAACTTTTACAGCTTTGAAGGAAAAAATCATATTATAACCTTTGATATATTTTAATAATATATAATTGTACTATGTAATTATAATGAGTGTATGCAAGTGTTGTCTACATACAATATCTAATTGATCCATTTTACAACGAAAATTCACAAAAGTTATTCTTTTAATACTAGAAAGACCCGTAACTCTGGAAAATAAAATCAAATACATATTCATTATTCTTAAAAAAATAAAACAACACGTCCACCTCTACATCAAAAAGTTACAGATTCGAGAATATATTAATATTTGAAAGTATTTATTTGAAAACATTAAAAAAAATTATGTGGGATTTTTTTTTTTTCTTTTAATTTCTCTTTGTTGTATCTTTTTCTCTATGATGCAGCCAAATCAGTAGATTTAGTAGTCTATACAAAATCGACTTAATATTTGTCTATGGTCATTTCAATGATCCTTATGAAATCCTTTGACAGAACTTTTTACTTTGAAAACTGTAAGGTTGGGTTCAGTTTGGCAAAAGCTTAACAAGAGAACAAGTATGAACAGAATCCTTGTTAAGATTTCTGGTCTTTCTTCTGTCAGCCACAAATAAATAGTTTGTTCCTTAGTAGAAGTCGTAAAACCGTTCGGAATAACATAGGACTTTTATTATTCTGGTTCTTTGTCACCCTAGCAGTTGTATCTGATGTAGTTTGGAAAATAGAGAACTGATATTAAAGTTCGCTATTTCCAAACTGGGCGGACGACCCAGATCTTTTCAACTGCGGCATGCTGGTGTATATTGAGGCCTGCTGGTGTACATTGAGGCATGCGGGTGTGTATTGAGGCATGCTGGTGTATATTGTGGCATGCTGGTGTATATTGAGGCATGCTGGTGTATATTGAGGCATGCTGGTGTGTCTTGCGGCATCTTGTGCGTCTTGAGGCATGCTGGTGCGTCTTGAGGCATGCTGGTGCGTCTTGAGGCCTGCTGGTGCGTCTTGAGGCATGCTGGTGCGTCTTGAGGGCTGCTGGTGCGTCTTGAGGCCTGCTGGTGTATCGATGTGCCGCAAGAAGATTCTGAGTGTTTTATCTGTAATAAACATTCAGCTTTACATAAGCCAAAATGCTCTAATCTAGACTAAATTCATGACCTCAAATAATTTTGCCAACAGTAATTTATGCTACATTCTGTTTCCTTTCTAACAACGAAGATTAATAAAGTATTAATTCATATTCAAATCGAATTAAAACTGATATTTTTCAGTCATTTCCGGATTATTATTTTTTTTAATGTTTAAAATAGACTGTTAATCATTTGCAAAACATTGTGAAGTTTTTCTCAAAGGATTTTGTTATAAGTAGTACAGCAACGAAAACGTTTGGTTTGTCGCGGGATTTTACCAAATATTTAAATGCGCTGTGAAGCAAAAAAAAAGGTTGAGAAGCACTGGCTTAGACTATTATCATTTGGCAAAAGTGAATCGATGGTTTAAATCTCGTTGGGGCTACAGAAGTTTTGATATTTATTTTATATAAAGACCTACAGGCTATATAATTTCAAAGTCTTCTTCAGCGTCAGTTTTGTTACAACATTTTAACTCGAGGTTCTCTTTAATATAGTTGGGTATTTGTTTTTTTGTACTTTTTCCTCGTCATAAGTTAAGCTTATATATGTTGATATTAGTGTTATTTATTCGGTTTAAGTTTTGCCGTATATATAAATCGTATATAAAGAATGCGGTTTCCTTGTGTTTCATCACTCGCTATCAGATTTATATTTCTTTAACTGCTGTTTAAGTTACACTAATCAGGTTCTTTTAGGAGAAGAAAAAAGAAGAAACAGGAGAGGTTGTCTCTTAACATCCGGACAGCGTTGACATTTGGATTGAAATAGTAGCTTTTTATGCTTAGAATTTCTCCTTGGTCTAGTTTTCTTGATAGAAAACAAACACTACCTGTTTATATCAAGATACAAACTCACTTCTAAAGTCGCACAGATTGAGCAGATTTTTTTTTTAATTTTTATTTTTAATTACGTAATAATAATCCTAGTTATGGCAAAGATAACATAACAATAAATAATTGTTTTTTATCTTATTCCTCTGTCGTTTCATAGTTGGAATAATTAAGTAATGCAAAACATTTAAAAGAAAAACCTAACTTGTCCGAAAGGGAACAGAATGGAATGAAACCCCCAATGCAGAAGAAAAATTGATTCCTAGAAAGCGCTTTGTTTTTTACGTAATTGAAAATTATTTACTTCATTGAAATGGCTAGGATTAAAAAAATAAATAAAAGAAAGTATATCATTAAGAAATATTTTACATCAGTTATTCACAATAAACCATTCAAGAGGAATTGAAGTTAAATTTGCTTTTGGGGTTCTAGGCAATATTAAAATAAGAAAATTAAGGTTGTTTCGGATATCAGCTAAAGAATTCCTTAGCCATCCCTAGCTGCAAACAACAATCCACTCTCATAATAAGGCGCAAGCATTTTATTGAAGGATTAACTTGAAAGTAAGTTTTGACTTGTAAAAAGAGTATTTTTCTAATATTACTTCATCAAGTATTCTTCATAAAAAATACTCTCAATCACCAGTAATTGGTAAGTGGATTAGAACAGTTTATTCTGTGCTTCATAGTCTTTATGAATTGCATTTGATTGCATAGAATGGAGAAAAAGACAGACAATTGATTAAATTCTGTCGGTAAATACTAAACTCATGATAGATTATGAGAAATTTTTCATTGTATTGTTGTAATTACTGAAGCTTAAATTATTTCATATTTATTTTAGATAAATGACAGAATAGTTTTCATATCTTCTGACGAAATGAAAAACAGTATTTAAGTTAATGAAATAGTCAGAGCAAAGAAATATATTTCGATATTTGTTATTAAACAAATATATTTATAATTTTAGTAATTTTCAGAAACAATTTCAGATGGCTTTCTCGTAAAGACTTCAAATCAAAACATTTTTAAGTGTTTTTCCATTGAATAAATTATTTTGTTATTAGGAATTACCAACTGGGAAATGACTGTTCGGTTTAGTCTTAAGAAAGACCTACGATTCAAAAGTAGGTTCCACAAGAAGGAAGAATCAAAGATCATAATAACAATGATAAATTATATAAGTAACATTTTATTAACACAGTAATTGTTGATTTAAAATTCTTAATAGCATGGGTATTTGAGTTGGCCTGTTTTTGTGAACCTGTATTCAGTTACGATATTTGGAAAGAGCTAAGCAGGTTCCATTCAAGTTGACTGATTTATTGCTTCTTAATGAACCTTTATTACGTCTTGAGGGGCCCTGCAACTATCACCTCGCTCTAGGCCCCATACTCCAAAGGGCCGGTAGAGATCTAGAGCTACTGTATCGGCACCATTGGACAAAAGAAGATATAGTGAGAAACGCTACGCACTGCTGGATCTCAATAGCAAATCATTGGATCGTATTTTGTGGAAATATTCTTTTGGGCCGCTGCTCGACAATCTGAAATAAAATTTAAGGTACACTTGACACAAACACACATACATATAAAAGTGTAGAAGGTGATTAACGTAAATTTTAAAGGTATAATATTTTTTTTATTTATTACGTTTTATATCTGTAATCAAATTTAATGATAAAAACTAAGAAAATCTAAGTTTTTGTGTTATCTAATTTATTGCCAGATATTTTTAACGAGGATTATTATTTTATTTACTTATTTATTTATTTTGTTCCTGATAGCTTTTACTTTTAAATCAATGTATTGAAAAATTGAAGCAATTTTTGTTATATTTATGTATAACAAAACTAGTGAAAAGCTTTTAACGAAAATAAAATAGCTTGAAAACAATCGTTAATTAGAATCCGATGGGAGTAGCACAGGTGAAAAGACCTACATGTACTATCCAACCTAGAGAGAGGGAAACCTCCTAATATTTTAGGATCAAATAGAGGCAAATATCTTTTACTTATGGATTTTCATCTATTATAAGTTATAATACAGATATATTTATATATAGAATTAAAAATGTTGTAAACTAACGAAGTCATTTTTAATGATTAAATGCAGAAGAGAAATGTAATATTAGTGTTTGGGTCATTTTAAATTAAATGGTATCGTACCTCATAGGAAATTGACTTTTGGGGTTTGTTTCCTTATATGCTGAGGAGCTGGCTATGGTGGACGCAATCGGATCCAGGTGAGAGCTGATCAACCTTAACATTCACAGATTTCTAAACTGAAGACTGTTGTAAATGGAGACGCCTCAAGTGGTTTGCTTTCTCTCATCCCACAAAGCAGCTTTTGGTTTTTTTTTTTCCTTTCCCTCCCACTTTAATATTCTTGAGAATCATGACTGTTTCGCACAAGACATAAAAACATCCGTAGATATTTTTTAATTAAACAAGAAGGATAAAAAAAAATTTTAATGGTTTTGGCTGATCTTTCAGTTAAAATTATCTTTTACTCGATAGAAATTGACTCACAAAGATAAAAAAGTCTGTGTTTATACTTATTTATTATTATTAGTAGTATTTATAAGGTAATAAAAACATTAAACTTTTTTTTTTTTCCTCACTGCGTTTATAATTCAGAATGGATTTTATAATGATTATTCCATTGTCTTTCATTTCGACTACTTACATTCAGCTAATTCTTAGTTTTTATTTTTAAAAAAGGAGAAATCTATTCAAAACTTCTTTCCCCTGACCCTGATTATCCTCAATAGAATTACGTGAGGGGTCACTTCCTCCTCCTCCTCCTCTCTTGAATCTCTAACGAATGATTCTTGAAATCTCTTCTATTACTTTACATCTTAATTAATTAATTTCCCAATATTTAGGAACAAATCTGTAGCTCAATTGCAACAGAGTTACGGTTTCTAACCCAATAAAAGCATTTTTTAAAGAAATGTTTTAAAGAGATGTTTTAATAATCCAATGTAGATATAAATGTAATAAGCAGAAATTGCTTGTTTATTTCGGTAATTTTTTATAAGCAAAATGTCCAGTGTAGAAGTTATAAGTTGCTTAATGCTGAAATTAAGATTGTTTGATTATCATTCATTATTTATTGCATACAAGTGCTCAATTGAGTTATTTACGTCATACTGTAAAGTTAAGCAATCCCATAAACAGGCTATGCAGGTCCACGGGAGCGGGAGGTAAGGCTCCCAGCGTTTGGAGACCAACGGGACTATATTGAGGTCGGGAGGTCAGCCCGACGTCCGCTGCCTAAACTCCCTGGAAAGAAACCCGGTACCCATTCTACAGAGGGCTGGGTAGACCGTAGGACCCGTTTGGAGGATAAAGAAGCGTGGAAAAATTCCCATCTTCCGCCGAGGCCGGGAACCGAACCCGCCACCTCCAACCCGCAGCCAAGCGCCTTTACCCACTCGGCTACCGGGCCCACATTATATACGTATTTATTCTAGTATAAATATAGTTAAAGAAACTATCAAAACAGATGATCGTATTTTAGATAGAAATCATTTATAGTAACGGTGTTTATTCTTATGGTTCATATATTAAGAGTTTCTTTATATCGACGCTCATGGGAACGGAACCCTTCGTAAATTAGAGATGTTTTAATTTGGTGATTCAGTCTAAAATCCTAGAAAGCATGAGGTTCATCAATCAGTCTGTATGGGGTTTATATCCTCCCCCAATAACTTTTGAAACTTATCATTGTTATTTAAAAGCCATCTACATGATCTATCTTATATTTTTGAAATTTTTTCCCAACGGATCCTCGTCAAAAAAATAAACACTCAAAAGATGACAAAAAATCCATAGAAAAGCATTCAAAATGAAACAGTAGATTTTTATCAATGAATGTTAATCCTCATATTAATCTTCTTAATATCTCCACGAACTTTTAAAATAATTAAAATTATTTGATTTTAAACAATTTTAAGTAAAGTAATCGTGGATTTAAGTATTCCAATAAGAAATTCAAATATAATTTAAAAATAAACGGAGATTTGCCATTTTATTATTGTCAGGATTTAATAAAAAAAAAGCAAATAATAAATACAAAATAGTGATTTTGAAGGAAACTACACTTCCAGTTCTTTGAGGATTTCTTATTTTTATAACAAAAGAGTCGCGTTTCATAGGTCTTTATAATCGAACAATTTTAAACTTTTTATTAATAAAAAAATTGATGCACTTATGTTTTCTGCGTGATCAGTTTGACTTTCCTGATGTGGATTCTGTGTTTTTGTCGCTAATTCCTTACTTAGTTCGATCGAAACAAAATCATCTAATATTTCTAATCTATCGGTAATGTACGACTTTTATTGCACTTAACAATGATGGAATTAGAAGTAATTCTGTAATGAACTGATTCCTGAACTGTGTCGATGATTCAATAGAAGCATAGTTTTGTTTTGTTGTTTTAGTGGCAACGATAGGCAGCTGCTGTCTTTTGACCGCTTTGACGATGATCTCCATCTCTGGGGCTGCGCTCGCGGGAAGGTCGTGCAGCTGTTGGTCGGACGGACGGGAAGAGGCGGCAACCAGAATTCAACTTTGCAAAGAGACTTGGAACAGCGACGCAGTCAAAAAAAAAATGCGTAAGCTTTAAGTGTTGCAGAAATTATAAGGGACGTCTTGCGACCGACACGAGCGAAAGGCAAATGGCGTGAAGCTACCAAAGGGTAAATGCCTATTCAGAGGATTTGAGTAATTTGAAACTCACGATCTGCCTTAAACGAAATTGAATAAATGCATCTTTAAAAAAAAATTGAAGGTCCTTAAGCGATGGGAAAAGAATGTATAAAACCGTTCGATTAAGATAAGAAAAGATATATTGAGATTTCTGAAGTATTTTGAGAAGACACAAAACAAGTGAGACTTCAGCTGTTCTTTGAGTTCTTCTTGATTTTGGCATTTAATCTTAAAAAGAAGAGTGGAACAGTAGGGGATTGCGACGGCCCCTTATCCTTTTCCATCAACAAGATTAGGAAAGTCGGAAGTAAAGCGTGATTTCCTTCGAACGGACAGGGAAGGAAAAATGAAGGCCAGGTCTCTCAGGTCTATATTCTGTACTCGGAGCTAAAGTGGACTCGGTGTAATATTTTTATTCTTGGTTTTGCTCGAAGACAGTTATTAAAATGTCTTATGTTTCACGTATTCAAAGAACTAATGACGATGAACAACAGCGTTGTTTACGTCATAACAATTTCTGGAAGGTTTCGCTTTTTTTCTGTTAAATAAATCTAGGAACACCGAAAAAAAAAAACATAATAAAAAAAAATTATATTTATTTACAAAGATTGAGGGATTTGTGGCTTTTAAAATTTATGATAAACATTAAAATATCTTTGGTATATTTTGTCTATTAGTATATTTTTTCTTGATTAAAATAACGCTGCTGTTCCCAAACAGGCTATATAGGTCCACGGGTGCGCGGGAGGTAAGGCTCCCAACGTTTCTTGACCAACCGGACTAGTATGAGGTCGAGTGGTCAGCCCGACGCCCGGGAAAGAAACCCGGTGCCCATTCTACAGAGGGCTGGGTAGGCCCCAGGACCCGTTTGGAGGAGAATTGAGCGTGGAAAAATTCTCGCCCTCCGCCGAGGCCGGGAAACGAACCCGCCATCTCCAGCCCGCAGCCAAGCGCTCTTACCCACTCGGCTACCGGGCCCACAAAATAACGTGAGCAGAGACAGCTTCATAAGTAACAAATGTACTTCATGGAAACGGAGGTATGTATGGGCATCGGATTCTCAGAGCCAAAACCAATCTCACCTCGGTCCGCCTGTGATGGGGGACCAAACAGTTGAGACTTTAATTCTAGAAATCATCGGTGCCCGATAATCTCTTAATCCCCTGAATCTTAATCTCCTAAACTATGAATCAATATCTATTATTTTTTTAGTTTACTTTGCGTCCTAAAAGCAATAGCTTTATTGTTATCATGCTTTAATCTAATTTCTAACTTATTTGATCTTCGTAATTAATTATGTATAAGGTTTAATCCTGATCCGAGGCGTTTTTAGGGGGTAGGCTAAGCTGATTGAGATTTCCTCCATCCCAAACTTTCTTACAAGTAGGCTAACACTGTTGTTGATATAACTCCTAAACAAGATGGCCTGGGGTCACTAACTTTGTTGTTTTTCCTTTGGGATTTCTTTATTCCTAATGAGGAGATACAAAGGTATGTCGTGGTTTGATATTCAGTAGATAATTCATATTGGAGGGGGAGGGTATCGAGACAGGTTTAATAGTAAATGGAATTAAAAGAATACTCCACTTAGTTTGAGATAATTTTACATTATGATCTTGTTACATTAAAAATACGCGGACATTTGTTTAATATAAATTAACAAAGCTTTCTTTAAAAATGTTTTTGCTAATACAGTATGTATATCAATGAAGATGTAAAAATAAAATAAATTGTATTTTCTTAGGATATTTCCATACTTCCAAAATCTTCTGAATATATAAAATATAAATTTTTTAAATAATAGAAAAAATTCTAAAGAATCTTAACAATAATAATAAAATGTTAATAATTAAAACTCGGACTTTATTTTAAAATATGAAAAAAAAAAAAAAAAGAATTAATGAATAAATGTATAAATAATACGAGATCAAAATCTGTGAAAAAATTGTCCAAGGACGCGATCAGTTCTTTGATAAAAGTTTTGCTTATTCTATTTTATTTCTTCTTTTTCTTTTTAATAATGAAATTTTGATTGAAATAAAGGTAAGAATAGAAGTTCTTTCCTACTTACCTCTTATCAATTCATTCCTTAATTATAATGAATACATTTAACACATTTTAATAAAATAGACTAAGCGCGCTAGTTCCATGTTTTGTCCCTAGATGGCGCCATGCTAACCGTCGCCTTAATGACAGAAAAGTGCTTCCTCCTGTTGTACGTTGTGGCAAAGTGAGTCATACCGTAATTTTCCATAGAGATTCTTAAAATATAAATTGAATATATTTTGTCGTTTCAGCAAAGATTTTATTTTAATTTTGAATAAAGTTCTTTATAAAAATTATTTTTTATCATATCATTGTTTCGTGAATTTAAGTTAATTTTACTAAAATAACAAGTTGTTAGTTCGTTGATAAAATATATAAGTATATTCTGTGAAAAATTATAATGATATATGGATAATAGGCTACAATATGATTCCTTTTTAACCATTTGTTAATTTTTCAGGAAATGCTTCGCTGCTTCATATTTATTAGTTTCAATTATATTTTTTCCTTTCTTTTCTTTTTATTTTATTATGTTATTCGATGTCTTACTAATATTCTTCTTCTTCCTCTTAGCCTGGTTCAGTCCACTGCAGGACATAGGCCTCCCCCAATTTCCGCCACCTTCTTCTATCTTTTGTCTCTCTCCACCATCTTGCACCCCTGAATTTCTGTAGGTCATCTCTCCATCTCTTTTTTGGGCGTCCTCTTTTTCTCTTTCCATTTCTTGGCTGCCATTCCGTTAGTAATCGAGTCCATCTTTCATCATTCATTCTTCCCAAATGCCCTGCCTATCTCCATTTAGAATTTTTTATTACTTCTATAAAGTCTTTGATTCCTGTTTGTTTCCTTATAGTTTCATTTCTTATTTTGTCCTTTATAGTTATATTTAGCATTCTCCTTTCAAGTTTCCTTTGTGACACTCTTAATTTCTCGCATTGTCTTTCTGTTTTTTTTTTTTGTTTGTTTTTTTTTCGAAATGTTATTGCATTGGCTTATCCTAAATGGGGATTGACATTATAAACCTTTCTACTGAAAGTTTATTCCTAATCTCCCCTCAGTTCCAGAATGTTACTGATCTGTATTTGATGGGCTTGAATTTCTTTAACTACTTAGTAAATGAAATAAATCACTAAACTCAGAAAGAAATAATTAAAAAAATAAAATGAGTTTGATTTTTGACATGAACTACAAATAATAAGTAAAACTCTTTAAAAGCACAATTTTATAAAATTAAAGATATTTACAATAAAAATGTATTTGTTTTTATTGTAAGTATCTTTAATTTTATAAAATTGTGCTTTTTTCACGGCGTAGTTCTTATTTAATGCTGCTATTAAATTCCTTTTGTGCTTTGTGAGTTGCAGTCCAAGGAAATATTGTATTTTTTTATTTTATTAATTTTTGTTTTTGGATTTCTTTGGGGAGAAGTACCGCTCTTGGGAGCAAGAGCCAGGATGGTTAACCCCTTTCGCACCTTCAGAGCTTTATCGGTGGAGTTTAGCTGGTAGATGAGTCCTAATAAGGACGAAACGGTCCGTCCCAGTCTCTTCACGATGACAGCTCAGGGGTGCGAATTCTTTGCGTAATGTGTGCGTGTTCATTTTGTGTTTCTTGATTAGTTTTACTTGTTATTTGTAGATAATTTGAGCACGTTAAAAATATTTTAAAAACTGTTAAAAGAATCAAGTTACGTCATTCTCTTTCATGAAGGGATGACTTTGCCTTGATTCTGAGCATTTACAAAAAACATAAAAACAAAGGAGCAAAAGCGGGAAGAAAGTGGAAATGTACTTTTGCAATGGATACAACACACGCCACGACGTGTTCGCACGAACTTCATTTTTAGCCTACTTTCCTAGAAAACCGAGATCATCAAATCAGTGTGTGTATGTATTTCTCCCTAATAATTTTTAATCTCTGAATGAGTTTTCTTTAAATTTGATATTTAAGGATTAGATATGATTTTAACTTTTCTATTTGAAATCTTTTCCAATCGGATCTTTGTCGAGAAATTTAGCTCAAAAGTACAACAAGAATTCCCATTGAAGCGCTATTTGAGTTAAAACATTGAATTTCTGTTAATGTTTTATAATGAATTACATCCGTTTGTTAATCTTCTTAATTTATACACGAGTTGTAATGCAATTAAAATGAATTGGATTCGGGCTATTTAAGAAAGTACTGTGGATTTGATTTTTTTTTTCTTTCAGAAATTGAAAAAAAATAATAAAATAAATAAATGAATAAAATCTTAGCTTTAAGCAGATAATGAAATTGGAAAGGAAAAAAAAAATAGAAGACTTTTTATTTTGCATTATTCGTACGACTTTAAAAAAATAAATTACAGATTTTAAAAACAGTAGGGTTTAAGTTCTTTCAGCTAAACATATTTATCAGGAGGACTTAAAATATGAATAAAAAGAAAAAAAAAAAAAAAAGCTTCCTTATAGTGATTTTAATAATTTCCATAACAAACTACAAAACTTGAAAAAACAAAAGAACAGCACCTGAATCAATTGGAAATTGCCCTTCCGATTCAATTATTAGGAGAGGAGTTGGGTACGGCCATTTCGTCCTTCTACGGACTCGGCAGTCCAACCCTGCCTCTCCCGATAACAAGAATCGGAAAGGCAAGATCCTAATGCTGAGAGCCACCACCAATCTCGAAGTGACCCCCAAGTGTATCTCTTTCCTCAGGGAAAAAGAAAGTGAAAAAAAATTTTGCTCGAATTCGGGACGAAGCTCATTTGCTATGAGTTACTTTATTTATTGTTAATTTTAATATTCGATTGAAACCAATGTCTTGTTTATTTGCACGCTTACATTTTTTTTAATCTTTTTATTGTTTTCCTGCTGATGAGTTTTTTTTTTTACTTTTTTTAAACAAAATATTTTTTTAAGATTCCTTAAAGGTATCCATAGTTTCTAAAGTAAAGCGCTAATTAAAAAAAAACTTTACAATGTCGTTTCCAACTTTAGTTCACTACTAAATTACTGTTGTTGCTTATCTCATTGTTGTTATCTTCTTTTCATCGCTCCCTTAAACATGACACGGAAAGTACAATTTCACCGTACCATGAGGTGGTTGCATTGAAGACATTAATAGGCTATTTGGAGGATTGGCTTTGATTGTTACGCATCTGCCTCATGGGTTGGTTTCAAGCTACTCAGTCAAATGCGCACATGTAAAATAGTAAGAAATGGGCTGAGATGTACGTTGATTTTAAGTTCTGTTTGTTACTATTTTGAAGCTACCTATTAAATAAAAATCTGTTTAATTGAGAGTCATATTAAACATTATAATGTTCAAAAAAAATTTCAATTCCTTATTAAAGAACCATATCTTTATCTTCATTATCATTTAAAATTCCAAACAAATACAAACTTCATCAACATGTCTTCAATATGTTGGAAAATAGGACGAAATATTGAAGACATGTTGATGAAGTTTGTATTTGTTTGGAATTTTAAATTTCAATTCCTGTTTTGTTTGAAATTTGTCCTGTCTGTTTGCAGTTTTGTTTTTGATTATTGACCTTAGGCTCCTAGTGGCGAAAAAACAGAATCTACAATCATGGCTACGATGCCTTATGGACACAGCATTGATGGATTGAAATAGTTATCGTATTAAGTAAAACATCAACATTTGCTTTGTATCAGAACTATAAAGGTAGCCTTTACTTTACGTCCGTTCCTGAAGGAACCCATTATATAATTATAATAAAAAGAATTCACTGGTTATATTTGTAACGAGTGAATTCTTCGGAATACCAACAAATTATTATAAATAATGTAAAAATTATGAACATTATATTGCTACAAAAACTAAGTATACATGAAATTTAATTTTCAATTAAATTCTTTACATCGAGGAACGAAGTCCCTAGTAAGAAGAATGTCACGACTTTTCCTACTAAATCATTCTCCATCACTAATTTTAAAAATCTCTTTCTAAAAAAAAAATAAGTCATTATCGTATTCTTCATTGTGATATCTTCGTTTCGACTGATACTGAGTCACTCGGAGCTTGTTATATATTGTTCCATACCTGAAGGGATAGTAGCATTTCCCTTATGGCTGCTGTACAGGCCTTCAAAAACTTGCCTCAAACCGGCAAGTAACTCGAAAAATTCCCACTTGCTCGAAAAATCTGCCATTTGCTCTAAATAACAATAAGTTCTAAATTCAGGCAAATATTAGAAGCAAGTCGACACTAGCGCCCTTGTCGGCGAGAACCATTTATTTAAAAACAGGGTTAACTTCACTCTGAAATCCGGGAATTCTTTGCTCGTGGTTTCAATCCACAGCTTTATTCACCACATTCTCTTCCTATTGGATCTTTTTTTTTTTTCCTTTTTCTTTATCTCTGCAATGAAATGAGTTGAGAATTAATAGCAAAACAAAGCTGCAAAATCAACTTGTTTGTTGCTTCGCCGACCAGTATTTTTAATCGCAATCTAAAAGAGAGCAAAGCGTGGTTTGCCGCTAGTACGTGTAAAACATAGGCATTTTCCCCATGCTGCAACTGGCAAACGGCAAGTTTCCGAGAGCTGGTGAAGCAGTCGTTAGAGAAAAGTCTTCATCTTTATTATTTGACGCTTGATTGGAAAAAGGTCTGACTTTCCATCAACTCTTTATATGTAACTTCGTTCAAAACCCGTCTTTGTGATTTGCTGTTGAACGTTGTTCTCCACTGGCTGGAATCCTGAGAAGTTGTTCGTCCCTCACTTTATTCAGTCAGTCCCTGATATTTTGTACTACTTCGTTGACTATTAATTTCTAAAGATGTCTATTTCTGATGATATCTTAAGCCCATTTTGAGAATAATGTAGTAACGAATTCTTCGAATTTAATGTTTTTAGGGTTTTGAATTGTTTAAGTAAAATTGTTTTTACCTAATTTTCTTTTAATATTTTCTCAGTCTAGTTTTAAAATGGGCGATTGATGAGTGTAAATCCAGTTATTCACATTAGAATCTAAGAATAGTCATCTTATTTCTATCATTCGATTCCCATAGAAAAAGATGTCAAAATCTCACGAAATTAGGACGTGCTTTTAAAGACCAAAAGTGACTCAACTTCTAGGAATGAACTTTGATGGTGATCTCTTTTAATCCCATCGTTCTCTGATTTATTGAAACGTATGGAATAAATCACTTTTCCTTCAAATAAATCCCACACAGAGAATATAATGTAAAATATTATTTAAGAAAGAAGAATATTCTGAGAAAAATAAAGAGAATTAGAATGGTCATTATTCCTAAGACCGATTTCCTGTTTGGGGGCAACTTAGTCTTTCCAGACAGAACACATGAATCCTGATATTTATTTTTATATAAGAGGCCTAAACCAAAAAAAAAGAAATTAAATAAATACGAGAGTATTTTTTGAAAGAAGAAATAAAACGAAAACAAACTAATATCTTCAACACGAAGTTCTGATTGTAAAATGTAATGATTCGATATTTCTTTTAAAGAAGTCCTCTGTTATTTACCTAAATAATAATTTTCATTGATCAGAATCGGAATTTCTTTAAAAACAGTGTTTCAAAAATTGTGGTCGTGGCTTGGCAAAATCTCACCACATAATTCAGCAGATCAGTAAAAATGTACCGACATTTTTATCATTAATAGTTTCATTTATTTAGTTGCAGAAAAGGCCCTTTTGTTTAATTAGCAAGTACGAGTATTTATTTTTCTTGTTTGTAACTTTTCCCCAAGCACTGTTAAAAATAGACAACTGTATTTTTAAGTACAACAAGCAATAACAGAGAAAGTCAACTGATAATAGAATATCAAAATATATAGAATATAAAAACGTATTTCTGACAGATAGTATTAGAAAATAAAATATATTTTAATTAATAAAATTATCTATTAGTGAAATAATTCGTGGCTCGAAATAGAATTTGAGTTATTATTGTTTGATGATTTTTTCTTTTTTTTTTTCGCGCTTTGAAGTTTTCAAAATAAGTCTGTGATTCGATGGTCTTTAGGTTCTCTGCTTTGAAAAGTCAAACGATGCGCTGTCAGTTTTTCTATTGATGACCTTATCTTTGAAATTGTTGATCTGTTTTTGATTTAAAAAAAAAAAAAAAAAAAAAAAAAAAAAAAAGCTCCTGTTTTTATTTCTCTATTTTTTCGTTTTAAATTGGTTGCTTCTTCCTGTCGACTCCATTTTATTTGAGTCTGTGTGTAGAAGAAAGTTTGCTGAACTCTGAAGCGCCATCTAGGTAGATCTATTTTCGTTGATAAGACGATGAGCGGCAAAAAGGGGAAAGAAGCTCAACGGAAGAAGGGGGAGAGAAACAGGGAATTGAAGAGAGAGAGGGGGGAGATGATTCCTTGGAACTTCTTACCATCATCTTTCATTTCCTCCTTGCAACTTGGTGACAAATTTCTGACGGGATCGTCTTACATATTTGTAACAAGCAAATTACAAGTGTGTGTTCAGAATTATTGGTTGAAATTAACACCAGATGCCAGATGGATTCTTTCCCAGTGACTCAGAAAACAGAATTGGAAAGAGAGAGTTTCTCAGCGAATTCAAATAAGTCTTAAATGGATGCTTGCTTTTTTTTTTTTTTTTTTAATACTATCTTAAGGAACCAAACTTAATATAATGCTCAGAGAAATCACAGATGATTTATCTTAGGAAGATGAGAGTTTAATAACGGGTTTACTATATCAGGTGTATTCTACCTAGGATACAAATGGATTCAGAAATAAAATCTGATATATAAAAAAAAAAAAAAAACCACATCTTTGGTGTTTTATATTAAATAAAATAAATGGTGAGACCAAATTGTATACTAAATGACATCTTAGTACTGCTGTTACACGCTAATATGGCGATCATCAGCTAGGAGCAGTCATCAGTACACAACCAGGTCTCGGTACTCGGGCCTATAGGAGAAAACGTCGGAATCAGTGTGGAACTCGAAAAGCTAAAACAAGCAATAAAAAACTCGCTAAAAGGATAAATTGCGAGAAAATTCATGTGCTCGCTGCACGCGGCCGCTATGAATTTTTTTAGAGACCTGCTTGTGTACTGATGACTGCTCCTAGCTGATGATCGCCATATTAGCGTGAAACAGCTGTGCTATGATGTCAATTAGTATACAATTTAGTCTCATCCTTTATTTTATTAATCTTTACCTGCGCAACTACGCGCTAAAAAAATTCATAGCGACCGCGTGTAGCGAGCACATTAACTTTCTCGCAATTTATCCTTTTGGCGAGTTTTGTATTGCTTATTTTAGTTTTTCGGGTTCATTTGAACTGCAAGTTCTGAATAATGTTGTACATAGATTTTTGCAGGCTGATAATTTATTGTTAATTCCTCTGCATCTTAAAGTTATCTCATATTTATTTAATTCACTGTTGTAACTATATTTTTAATATTTATTGTTTAATTTTGCAGATGTTTGAATCTTCATAAATAATAAGTTTCTTATCTATATCAAAAACAGTTTTAGAAAATTAGCAGTCAGTCGTTAATTTTGAATACAAAGTGAATATTTGTAACCTTTATTCTCTGTAGCATTTAACTGATCAGACTTATTCAATAATGGGGTTAAGTCTCACTACCATACTTTTAGTAGGGGGGGGTTACCTTAAGTAATTTTTAATTTTTGACTGCATTTTTAATTACAGTGGAAGTAAAAATACATTCAAATAAAGTTGCTTCTTCTTTTTTAATGTGTTCGATGTTTTATTGCATCAGTTTATATTTTCCCTAAGTATTTTCTTTAATTTTATTCTTTATTTTCCTTAATGTCAAGTTATACAAAGATTTTTTTTTTTTTTTTTAGATTTACAAAAAGACGATTGTTTATTAATGTTTGTTCATATTAATAATATCTAAAAAAAAGTGCTTAATTTCTCGTTTGTTTTTTATATTTTCTTGTCTTGATTTAGTATGGAAAAAGGAAATTAGCTGTTACTTTCGAAATGTCCTGTTGGATTCTTGCAACAGTAATAATGTTATGTTATGATGTTAAATTAGTGCATTGTTAGGTATAAAATAATTTTATTGATGCTATGTTTCAAAGTTCATCTTGGGATAAAAACAAAGTATTGAATTGAGCAATAATTGAGTTGAACGCACTGTTTAATTAAACTATATATAATAAAGTAAGAGTAATTTTAATTTGATTCTAGAAACATCCGTTCAATTAGTTGTATATTTAGTTTTTCGCAGAATAACACAGCGATTGAATTTCGTCCGAGTGCCTTAGTTTAGACCAGGGTTCGAGCTTTGTGAAAGCCAATCGTTTGGTATTTAATAGACTTTTATTTTTGTTTAGTCTTAGTCTATATTTAATCATCCGGTCTGTAGACAGCGACATGTAAATCTTTGTAAACATATCTCAAGTGAAATAGGAGGTCTTGGAAATCGAAACTGGCTCTAAATCACTTTTGTAAAATTAGTGTACACAAGCAGAGACCTGGTATTTAGAAGACAAAGAAAAAAAAGGATGGATGAGAGAGAAAAGCAAACACAGCCAGGCATATGTAATCGTAAAAGACTCGGGGAGTTATTAGAGCGTCAGAAACACGTGCAAGCTTGAGTTGATGTGTTGTCTGAATGATATATACGTAGACTCAGTGGAAAAAAACTCCCAGGTCGTCATTGAAGCAGCAGCAGACTACTTGTCTTTTAGATGTTTGCCTTTTGGCCTTTGGTTGAAAGATTACGAGCCAGATTCTTTCATCTTGCCATCATCGTTTGACGGCAGAGAAAGAGTTTGCAGACAACACAAGATGATTATCAAATGCCTTCACCTTGAGAATGGCTGTCGGAAAAGACGGGTTCCCGAATGTTCTCAGCATTTCGCAATTCAAGCTGAATACTTTGAATTAGAGATTTTTAGAGATGTTCCAATAAAACCAATAAAAATATGACAGAAAGCGGCCTTGGATTATCTGCTAAAGTAAGACGTAAAATCTATACATTACCCTAAAGACATAAGATAAATTACCAAATATTCTCCTAAATAAAAATATATAGATTATAATTATATAAGTAGATTATTGTAGATGTTAATATTAACAAAATAAAATAATTTAACTATCAAAAGTTATGATTAATTTGTTAAACGAATAGCAAAAAGTTTAATTTCAAAATAAGCTTCAAATACTTATTAATTATACTAAAATTTATTCCAGTTTAAAATATAATTTAAATTCATCAAATAATGACAGAATCACAAAATCTATTAGTATAAATTCTGGATTTTTTGTTTTGTTTTTTTGATTGTTTTAACAAGATTGTCATTACAACATTCGTGTACATTAATGTATTTATTTCATCACAAGTTGTACTTCACCACTCCCCCGAAAAAAGAAAAAAGTCAATGGGTCAGACCTTCAAGAAAGCTCAGACAAGGAAGTTCAATCAGAGCCTGTGATTTATCTCCAGGTGGTTTGAGGAGAGGGTATGGCTGCGGTTTGTTTGTTTGGAAGTCAGAGTTATCCAAATTCTAGTAACTGTTTCGAGAGTTTACTTCAGTCTGGAGTAGGATGCACTAACATGGTTATTATCATTTGTAGGCGGGAGGATATTGTACACAATTCATGAGCTGTCCAAGATAGGCGTTAGGATAATTTCGCATTCCGCTGAGCAATATTTCGATTCCGTTAAGGTCCACACAATGTTATTCTATTTTCAATAAAAATGATATGTTTTAAATAATTCTTTTAAAAACTTCAATTTTGCCTTTGAGATCGAATTTATGGGTCATCCTGGTTGTGCCATTACTTGATGTATCTATATCTGATCGTATTTTAAAATTTCTTTTATATTTGAGTAAATATTTCGACTACGTATGTGAGTTAGACTTCAGAAGGTTTGTCTGATTGAAAATATTATTATCCGACTTGATTCTGCTACAAATGAGGTGAAACTGTTGTCGGTTTAATTGGCTTGAAAATAAATTTAAAATGGACCAGTGAAGGAACAGAAGCCGTCTTTTTCAGAAAAGAAAATGATCCTAAATTAAGGTTGATGATTCTTGGAGAAAGAAAATGAGATCCTTATAATTAGAACCTTTGAGATGCGCATGCGTTGTGGAATCTGCAAACATAAGATTTAATGGATTAGTTCCACGAAGTAAAGCAGTTGTGTAGGGGCTGAAAGCAAAAGATAGAAGGGTTCACGCATTGGAAGGAGAAAAGGGAGAGGGAAGAAAAAAAAAAAGAAGAGCTTCTTACCACTTGGAGGCCAATTGCCAACATTCCAAATGCGAATTTAGACGCAAATTGACATGGAGGATGGGTCGTGTTGACTTGAATAGTCGTCAGCTTGTCTCTGTCTCTCCTGGTATCTTTGGGATTTACCCATTTTCAAGGTGAACACAAATCAATTCTAAAGGATATCAAAGGTCACTTTTTTTTTAAATTAATAAATCTATCTAACGATAATAACTAATTTCAATAAAATAAAACAATAATAATATTCTATCCGTTACAATAAATGGACGGCGTTGGCGGGACCTTCTGAAGGATGTTTCGGTTTCAACTGGGAAAGTTCCATTCTTTTTATTTATTCATCAATTGAACAACATTCAACAAAACTTAATCACTATAAATAATACTTAATGCAGTTTTAATTCCAGAATTTAGATTTTTATTTCACTTTTCTTTGAAGGAAATAATATTCACACACTCAAATTTATATTTTAACGTTTTAAAAGAAAAAATGATGGATTTCTGGGAATATCCTAGTATAACAAGTAAAGCACTTAATAATTTACCATACGTATTATCCTGTACAATAAAAATGAGAAACTTAGGAATGACATTTGATAATTCGAATGCACAAAACTGTATTTCCATAGCATCATTGAATCGAGCATCGTATTAAGCTTTATTCAATATATCATTTTTCCTTTTGATTATTAATACTTAACTCAAAAATCTTTTAAAAAAATATTAATTATTTTTTAATTCAGAGCTAATAAACGTGCGAAGGACTATAACGTCGATTGCTCAATGAAAATGCTCTGCCAATCGATTTTGGGAGGAAAAAAAAAAGACAGTCAAAATAATAGAGATGAAATGTTTTTAGCCGCAGTGCTATTAAGTTAGGAGACGACAAATCCTTTGGTTTGTTACTCTTGGCTCACACACATGAACAAGTGAATGGCGCTGTTGAACCGCAGCCAGATACAGTGGCGCCGTCCGTCGCGCTCTCTTCCTTCGTCTACAGTTGGGAGGGGTTGGATACCTTTTTTTTTTTCTTCCTGGAGTTCGAGATTGGGTGTCGAATAAACTCCCGATAGTTTTCCAAGAGGCCTGGAACAGATTAGCCCCGGAACCTCCTCCAATGTCAACACTTGTCGATTTACGTTGAGGAAAACCGTCACCGCCGAAACTGTAAACTTAGCCCTGGGTTGTTGCTTTTTTTCTTCTTCCCATCCTTTCATAGTTTTCAGAATAACAGCTTCCTTTCTTCCTTTTCGCCAAATACTCTTATTTCTTTTTCTCATTTAATTAAAAAAAAAACAATTATAATAAAGTGAAAGTTTATAATGAAAATGAAATTTTAGATTTGTTTCATCTCTACTTTCAAGTTTTGTTGTTTGTTTGTTTTTTTTGTTTTTTTGTTTTTTTTTTTTGTTTTTTTTTTTTGAGAAATATTATTTCAGGATAAAGACTTCTTTTACAAGTATTCTATGAACAAAATAAAAAGAATACGGAATAAGAAAGCCTGGAAGGAACAGGTTAAAAAACTACTGGAAGAAATGTAAATATATAGAATGGTAGATTTATAAAACTTTACAAAGCTAAATGGACAAAGACCATATTGGAAAGATCAAAAATTTAAAGTTCATACAAAGAGCAGAAGATAAGAGAAATGAAAAAGTTAACATACAAATAAAATAGGATCCCTTTAAATTAAGATGCTATTCGTTATCTCATTTACGCCCCCCCCCCCAATATCTTTGCAAAGACAAAGCCAATTAAAAATTAAAAAAAAACTGTTTTTGAGGCTTTTTTTTAAAGTATAACTTGGAAATTTTAAATATTTATTTGTTTAAATCTTATATTGAAGGAGGTTCCCTTTTTACATTTGTATCATCTTTGATAATGCTTACTTACTTTTTATCCAATAAACGTAATAAAACTTGTTACAGATACCATTAGAACAATTACATAAAGATTATAAAAATCCCAAATCGTGAAATATTACAAACACAAAAATTAATAAAAAAAAACAAAATTCGAATCAGCAATATTATCTCGACGTTTTAAACCAGCCTAATCAGGCTCACAATTGAATTTAAATGTTTATTTACTCTCATCTGAATTTTATGATTGAGTATTTTATTTAATTTAGGTCGATTGGACAGAAATGAAAATAGTTGGTGTTTTCTCAATCGCTTAAGAATCATCTCAAATTTTCGTTTTAAGTTTCCGAGTTTTGAATTGAATCCTTTCTTCGTGTGGTTTTGGATAGACACTTCTTCTAGATTAAGATCCTTAAATGATTTGGTGGCGAAGCAATTTCAGAGAATAGAAATAATAGTTTCGAGCTGGGCTTTATTTGTTGACTTTTTTGAAATCCAGCGATAACTTTGTCATTTAATGTGAGTTGGTTCTTCGTAGAAACCGACACTTTTTCATCTTCCTAATTCTTTTTTTTCTTCCTACCTACCCGATTAATGTTGATCTCGACCCATCTTTTGCTGGATGGCGTTATTAATAATCTTCTCTTCTTTTCCCGAAGGAGTTTTATCCACACACATAACTATGAAATTTAGCGAACGGTCGTTCATTGCTCTCAGAGCTCATTACCTTAGTATAGACTTCTCTTGTGTGTCTCTTCCCCTACGGTGGTGGTGGTGGTGTGTTTTTTTTTCCTCCTTTTTTTTTTCTCCCCCTCATATTATGACGGCACTCGGGGTGATTTACAGAGGAAAGTCTCTCGTTATTCTTTTTTCCCCTTATTCTTTCTGTCTTTCTTTGCTCTTTTGTTTTCCGTAAATCTCGCTCGCTCGCGCACACTGCATTAGAGGGTAGGCAAGTGATTTATAATGATTTGTCCTCATCCCTGATGCTTAGGCGCGGGTGGGACGGAGAGGGGGAGGGGAAAAAAGTGTTCGGAACAAGTATGCTTAGCGTAATCTTGGTGGTAAAGCACATCCACCACCACCACCAACGTTTTTTTTTTCATTAGAGGTGGCCGTGGAATGAATTGTGGGAGGAAGTGTCCTACATTTGTCAACAGTGACTTACTTGTCTGGAGTTATTTAGTATTCGTTAGGAGCTAACTTAAATGCATTCTCGATTTGCATCCGAAGGGAAAGGAATTAGTTTTTTCAACCACGAATAGTGATACCAATCTGTTGGAAATGTAAAGTGTTTTGCGTTCTTTTATTTGATACTTCTTTTAATTTGATGTTAAGCAAAAAAAAAGATTAAAGATACGTACCACACCGTCAACAATTCTTTAATTAAGAATATTAGGCACAAAATAGCACCAAGGACTAATTATTTATATTTTTACAATATATTTAATTTTAGTCAAATTTTATATGTAACAATACCACTTGTCGGAAAATGATGGCCTTTGAATCCCACGTTGTTATCGTTAACCATCACTCTTTTACGCTCTCCATTATTTATCATTAAAATGTCCTCTTTTCTGTATAAAACTTTGTTGCATTATCGTGTTCATGGCGAAAACATTATTCCGCTTTCATAACAAAAAAAAAAAAAGACGTTTACGAAGGTCCAAATTATATATAAATTGCCAAACTGCTTGTTGAAACAACAGAATTGTAATCACGTGAATTCGAAATCAATATGGTTCTAATATACTAGTAATTCATATTTGTAAACTAGATTGTTAGCTAATCCAGTTTCAAGCTTACGCAAGTATTTTCTAAATAAAGTTCTCCAGAATAAATGATGATGTATGTATTCCATATTAGAGTGAGTTTGTTTTTTTATATATAATTCTATCACAGAATGAAGAATATTCCATTGTTCTCGAAACTTCGCTTAATATTACATAGTAGGTAAAACAAGAATTAAATATTAAAAAAAAAAAAAAACCTCTAATATGGAATACATACATTATCATTTATTCTGGAGAACTCTATTTATAAAATAACGGCTTAAGCTTGAAACTGGATTAGCTAACAATCTAGGTTACAAATAGGGAATTAGATTTGGAAGTTTTTAATTAAGATACTAGACGACTGCCCCCTCTGGAAGTCTTGTAAATGTAACATGGTTACAGTTAATGAATAATACATTTTTAATTGGGAAAAAACAAAATATTTATTCAGAAAAAGAAATTACATCAAGTAAACTAAAACGAAGTAGTAAAACTAAAAAAGAAATTACAGTTTAAATTCTAAACAATAGGCATAACACAATATTTACAAGTCTAAAAAATGTCTATATATATAATATTTTGTCAGTTCTTATATTCGATTCTGTGAAAGTTATCTCCGATCAGCTTCATGCTGACGATGGATTTATGTTCTCGTGCTTCTTCTACTGTTGGATGTTGCTGATGATGGACCTCTCTTTTTCTCTCTCTCTCTCTCTCTCTCTCTCTCTCTCTCTCTCTCTGTGTTGCACTTTCTCTTGGGTTAACTGTTGCGTACGGGAAGTTGTCGTCGACATTCTTTTTGTAAATGTTTTTGTCTTTCTTCAGAATTCACTTCAGAATCTATTTAATCTTTTCCTTTGGACATCGCATTCACGTTTTGTTTAATTCTTTTGAAATTCATCTGTAACACTCGCAAATAGTTGACCATGCAATAATACTTCTGTTGTCTGGCAACCCATGTGCGAAATTCAGTTGTTGCCGACGCGCGCGCGCACAGTTTTTTTAATAATACGACTAACTAAAGAAACCCCGTTGTAAGTAATTCTTACAAAAAAGAAAACCTTGATATTATGTTCATGTTTTTTTGTATATTGTAATGATATTTGAATTGTTTGTTTTTCATATTTTTGAGAATGGATGTAAGAGTTTTCTGTTGTTTATATTAAATTGCATATGTTTTTGGCATATTGTATGGACTTTTTGGTATGAATTTAATAATATACATTTTGATAATTCCTTAATTGATAAAGAATAATAATTACATACAGTGAATTAAATGAAGGTCGTTTTATTGAATTTTACAAGAAGATTAAAGGAAGCTTCAAAAGTAATTTTAAGTAGGCCTACTTAATTCATTTCCTTACTTCTTGTCCTTTTCGTTCCCTTCTATTTAGTTGTTAAGATAAACTAGAAACATTTGCCTCAATTTAGAGTAACAAACATTTACAGATAGCTAGAAAAAAA
The DNA here is from genome assembly GCA_023159025.1 of Thereuonema tuberculata. Classification (NCBI taxonomy): domain Eukaryota; kingdom Metazoa; phylum Arthropoda; class Chilopoda; order Scutigeromorpha; family Scutigeridae; genus Thereuonema; species Thereuonema tuberculata. The sequence goes on from JAFIDM010000003.1 coordinate 67,161,907, forward strand.
AAAATGAAAAAAAGGTTTTCAGAATTTTGTTCAAATTTTCTTTTGTCAGTAATCTTCAGTGATCCTAAAACTTTTTCAGTTCTTGAGAGAAAGGATGTGACGGACGGGAAAACACAAAACTCATTATCCCTGTCCATAAAAACTGAATCTGTAAAAAAAAAAAAAAAAAAAAAAAAATTATGATAACCCAAAAAGAAAAAGAAGTTCACGGTAGTCCTATCACGAGGCAAGACTTTATGCTAAGCATGATTAGCAACTTTTGTGGATAGAAAAGTAACCAAAACAAAAATGCGAAAGTAATGTTTTCTACACAGTGTTACTATGTTTTAATCTTTTTAGTTATTAATTCTGCTATCTTTCATTATTCCAGATGTTTTTGTTTAGAAAGAATGAATTAGTAGCAATAATAAGGCTGGCATTTTGTTTTCATATTCTCGTTCACGGTTGTCTTTTATTCTAATCTGGCATCATTTATTATCCTCACCCCACCACTAGTTTTTATTTATTTATTTATTTTTTATTCTGAAGTTGGAAATCCGAGCCTCACCTTCTCCTAATGATAACATACAACTGTTTGGGGTTTTTTTTTTTTTTGATCTTGTGCCGTTGTGCTTTGTTTTTTTCTGATGGAATATTAACTTATCACTTTCTTAAACGAAGCTGAATCGCTCCTCCTCCATTCTTACACCCACGAAAACTAGTATTTTTTTTTTTTCCAACTTCAGTTCGTAGAAAAATTGATGAGGAAATAATGCGTGTTCCTCAGTAGAGGGAGATGGTTTTTATTCTGCAAGCAAATGTAGATATACAGTGCGACCCACCTTCTCTTGACGAATCGCGTCGGTGCGGATCGTAAACTTTGGCTACGTAGCGTTAGCTGATATTTTATCGTCTCATTCATCTTATTTTACGCATTCATTTTCTCCTTCTCTTCGTTTCCTTTTCCTTTTTTTTTTTCCTCATTTTTATCTTTCTCCCTCTCTTTTTCTTTTTGACTTTCCCCTTTCAACACAACTTACCCATTACTTTTTGTTCTTTTTCACCATCCTTCTTCTTTGTAAAGTATTTTCTGCAATTTGTCATTTGACTGATTCTTAATACAACAACTTTTCTCCTGTAATTCGTATAATTTCCTTTGGGACCGGATACTTTTTTTGTTGTTTAATTACTGAAAATTCTAAGTATTTAACGTAAGATATTGTTATTGTTAGAGAGCAATTATAAATTTTATTTAATAATCAATCCTTTCAATGACAGGGTGTTTTTGTTTGCTTTCTTTCTTTCTTTTTTTCTTTCTTTTTTTCTTTTTTTTTTAAGATCCTCATAATCTGTTTTCATTCCCACTAAGTTTAATTTTTATTAGAACTAATCTTCCTTTTATATCTGACCAAAGCTGACATTTTCTATAATTAGTAGAGCACAAATCATATAAGGTTCGATTTGGGTTAATCTGCCAATATCTAACATTCCATGCCAAAACTCCTGCCGTGAGCTTTACCTCAAGTTAGAAAAATAGGTGGAAGGATTGATGGGAAAACACCAACTGCCATTACAATTTAAAATGTTATAGGCCTACCGTGGAAACCTTTTATTCTTGTTTGTTTACATTCTGAGTTCTTACAAATGCTTAGTTTATATAATTTAGAGATGTTATTTGATGAAAATACCGAGAGAATGGTCGCAGTATTGATAATAAATTAGTTATAGAAGAATGAAAAAAGATTTTACATGCCTGATGATTCAATGAAAAGAGCAAAAAACGAAGGCACAACGCAAATAACAAGAGAGGAAAAGATTCGCACTCCGAGTTGCCATCGGGAAGGGACTGGGACGGACCGTTTCGTCCTTTTTGGGACTCATCAGCCAGCCAAACTTCCCCGATGACAGACTCAGAAGGTGCGTGAAGGCCGAAATTCCGGTTCTCGCTCCCGAGTATGGGACCGTCCCCTTAAAAATCCTAACAATTAATAAGTATCAATCAAGGATACATTTATTCCTTGGCTTGCACATGGCTAGGCACGAGAGGAATTTAATAAAGGCATTTAAGATAGAAATATGCCGTAAATTTATAAATGGTGTCAAAACATAAATGGTATCAAAACATCACTGTACATTCTTAAATAATAAGCTTATTTCAATAAATGTTTTATTGCAGTTTTTGATTTTGATTAAGCGTTACTCAAATAGATGCAAAAGTTTCGTTTCGAGGCTTTTCAATGGGACTATATTTGCGTGACTGTGCTTCATTAGCCGGTGGAGGAGCTCAATTGAACTTTTCGCGTGTTATTTATTTTTGTTTTTCGAGTTCGGCCCCCTACGGGGTGGCAGTTGGATTTGGTAATTAAAAATCGCCACAGCTCCCGAAGAAATCCGGGACACACCCACGCACGACTTGATTGTGATGGTGTGCGTTTGCCTGTGGCTTCATGTCGACCTTTTTGTTACGACGAATGGTGTGGGTGGCTTCATTCAAGAGCTCCTCTTCGCAGACCTAAATAGAGCTCTTGTTTTTACTGAGGTCTCATCCTGTCGATGGAGTTTTTTACGTTATCTTCCCCCGCGTCGGCTCAGTCTTAGGAAGGGAAACGGTAAGCACTGCCCCCACCCCACCCCACCTTTGACAATTTGTTCACACGGTGTTAGCTGACTGCAATTGACTTTTTTAACTGTCAGCGTTTTATAGCTTAATGTACTTAAGATAAATTACAATTAAATTTAAAGAACATCATTTATAATAAGCTTGATACTCCAAGCAACAGTTCTGAACTTAAGGTTTAAAAGTATTTTAATCCTTCAAATACACTTCGTATTGTCTGTAATATAAATATATAAGGATAATTTTTTTTTTTCGGTTAATTCTTTATTTTTACTTAAGAAGGCTGCTGATCGCCTGGACCTATACCTTCACTATTGCCATTGTCGGCCAAAGATGCAAGCATGATATTTCAACGTATTTCAGCGTTATGTTAATGTTTATTTTATATAATTAAAAAAATAGATAAGCATGATGCTGTGCAATGAATTAAACTTTTAATAAATTCATGGATCAAGGTTATGTCATATGGTTTGAATTGGGACGGTTTTGTTTGACTGAATTCTTCGCGAAACGAAGACAAAATTTTAAATCGACAAATAATAATTAGTCTCTCTCCCTCATTACAAGAGAAGAGATAAATGTTTAATAATAAACGATTGGTAACATTAATTTTGATAATCAAAATTGTTGACATGATTTTGTCAGTCCTTGTTTATTTTTTTCCTTGTTTTAAAATATTTATGTTCTAACTTATCATAATTCCCATTTTTACCGTAATAGATTCGTCTGTGGTGTTAGCATCTGAATCTTAAAGAGTATGAAGTAGTTTTTTCATATTATATACAGAAATGTACACATTCTTTTAAGAAACATTTTAAATTCTCTGGAAAAACAACAATAACAAAACATTTAGTCTATATTTGCATTTATTATTTTAGAATTAACAAAATTCTTGTTATTTAGCACTAATAATAGTTTTCAAACAGCGATTTCTGTTTGTTTTTAAACTACGTTAAGATAAAGCTGTGAGTTTGAAGCTTTAGAAATGGATTAGTGAAATAATTCGCTTTTTTACAAGATATCTTAAGAACAATAACACAGTACGTTCTTGAATGTTTTGGCGTTGATCAGAAAGACAGACAGGAAATAAATAAAAAGTCGTTTGGAGGTTATTAGAAATTGATAAGAAAGAAAAGGGAAACAATAGAAAGGGTTACACCAAGTAACTTATTGTTATTTGTTTCCCCAGATATCATATTGGAATTTAGACGTATTGTAACGATTTGATCCTTATTTGTTGGCCCGAATTATAACGAAATCAATTGGGTCTTCCTTACAAAGAATATAAAGTTTCTAGTAAAGTTTCAGCTTTATAGGATAAATAGTTTTAGGTTATGTTAATCATTTACGGATGGGATTTCTATTTATTAAAATTGGGTACTGAAGCTTCTTTCTCACCTTGTACTCTATATTCATTAGCAATCATTAGACCAAATAGCCAAAGGGTAACATGGCTATAAGTCCCATTTAAAGAAGTATTATTTTATTCCAATGTCTCAGTCAAATGTTCCACATTAGAAGTCACATCAAACAGTTACCCATACTTAGAACGAAACTGCGCAATGAAACATATTTAAATGCTCGAAGTGTTACAGTGAGATAATACATAATAAGATAGTGAAATGGACTCAAAATTCGATGCTTTTTCTCAATAAGAGTATTTTTTAAGGTCAAACGTCTACTTAATTTTATTTAAAAACTGTCCTTATATTTTCCTTGTTACTTTATTTTTAATGATGATTCTGTAACATTTTATTTGCCAGGAACTTATTCCTATTATTAAAGAGATATGATGGTAATTTATTGATCAATCCCATTTGATATTCTTCATCAGTGATTTTTGTTTTGTTTTGGTTTTTGTTTTTTTTAAAAAAAGCAAACAAGGCTTGTTCTTCTTCTTCTTCCAATCTGATCATTGATGATGATGATGATGCCTTTCCTTGCCTTGGAATCCCCTCCTGTAAAGACGCCCTCTCCAGAATTGCAGGGAGCGAACGGCAAATCATTCCACCTTCAGGAATAATAAAACCCTTATTGCGCCTCATAATGCCTGGGCATAAGCGCCGCTAGGGCTTCGGCAGATAGGCAAAGTTTTCACCGGAGTTGGCTCGAGTCATCGGCCGTGTCCCTTTCCACTGATGCCGCCCGAGAAGCTCATATCTGTAAACGACGCAGCTCGGATGTCCCCATAAAAAGAAGGCAGCAGCAGTTTCTCTTCCAAACATTGTATACTTGGAAGAGAGAAGCAGATTGCCTGTCCTTCGTTCATCCTTTTTTTATAATATAAAGGGAAAAAAAAAATAAACGAAAAAGATAAAATGGAAGAGAATGGCAGATTGGTGATCGGAATTTTTCTTTTTCTTCCCAGAATCATAAAATAAAAATACAACTTGATAGAGAATTTTATCTTTATATCAAACTAAAATTGTCATTAAGTAAAAAGTTCAAGCCAACTGCTTACTACAGATATTCTTTTCTAAAATTTCTTATTTAAAATCCTTGACAGGATTTTTTTTCACCCTCCCAGATAAGAAAGTTGCTTTTATTTAGTTTAAAAAGAAATTTCGAGCTATTTTCTTTACTACTGTAGAACTCGCCAATTTAATTCATTTTCCCAAATTGTAATTTCATGTATTTCACTTGATATGAATAACTTAACCTTTTTTTAAAACGGTTTGATTCGATTCGAAGTTTAGGCAGAACAACGCAATGTTAGTTAATCTGTCTGGAATAAAATCTGTTGAAGTGAAATAAAGTGTTGTGAGAATTGCGACATCTAATCAAGACACAGTTACGGCAAAATAAAACCTTTCATTTACTCAAAAGGAAATACGCTCTGTGCACCGCAGATTGAATCGTCCTCGAATGATTTGAAAATGTATATGAAAGGTTTTAAAAAACACACACACACACATACACACACACATAAAGGTTTCATTTCATTTCCATCTGAGATTTATCACATTGACTTAAGTATCTTAAACAGATTCTTTTTTCCCGAAATAAACAATTGTAGCTCAGTTGTAAAAATCCGATCTCGATGGAATCCATCTAGACAGAAGGGAAAACTGCTTATGAAAACCAGACAATAAAATAACAATGGAAAAGGGATAAAAATAATAATAATAATAATATTAAACATGAAAAGTAAAAATAACAGAAATAAAAGGAAAAAAAATAGAATGAATTAAACTATATAAAAATAAAAACCTAACAAATAATAAGAAACATAAATAAAACTTAATAAAGAAAAAAACTTAACGGAACGAAGGAATATTTAAAAACAAAACAAAAATTAAAGCTAGAAATCAATCATTAAAACAAAAATAGTAGGGAAAAATAAAATCGAAAGTAAAACGAAAATGGAATATAAAGAACTAAAAAACGCCAACTATTTCGACACTTAACAATTTAAAATAGAAAGTAGATATAAAAACCCTAATATAAAACTGTGACGCACGTTTCGTTAACCTCTGCAGAACGGTTACATTATCAAACATTTAAAACACCTTCGAGGGTGATATCTTCGAATTTCTTTTAAATTTTAACGACTCCAGTACTGGACGAGGTTTTTAAGTTTTTTGTTTTTTATTTTACATTTGAAAATGGACCTTATGTAGTAGATGGTCAGAAACGTTGTTTTTTAACTTGTTGTTTCTAATCCACACCTTACTCGTGCGTATATAAGGTAGGCAATTTTTAATATATGAATTCAGCACGGTTTTCACCAAATACCAAGTTATCTTGTTTGGTGAAAAACGGTAGGAATGGAATGTGGCGTTCACGGAACACACTGACATTTACCGATTGGTCAAGACAATTCCACTGCTGCAATCTAGATGCCAACTGTGGAGTTGCTTTACCTTTAGGTAATTCCAAATCTCTTACCATATCATTCTACTCACACTGTGTTACTTTGTGTTCCTGTGTTGTGTTGACTCCTCATTATACTGGAAATCACGATCTTTCGATGTACTCGGTTTAGAAGGTGATGGAGTAGCATTACCAGTAGAATCACTGCTGTCCACATCACAAACTGTATAAGAATTAGGTGGGATGGGAACAGGTAGTCCATCTCCATGAGGCACAGAACGCATAGCTGATCTTATGTTAGGATCGTCAATGCTGACTTTTTCTTCTTTGAAATATCCTGTTTAAGGGAGTTGTAACAATCATTTACGTAGTTTAATGGTTCTCTCCAGATCATCGGAATAGCAAAGCCCATTGACGATCTTTTACGATTCAACCACGAACGAAGACCTGTGGCACAAGATATGCAACATATATGAGGGTCTCTCCCCTCCCCCTTCTCTATTGCTGGGCACTGCGGATAAAAATAGGCTTTCAACACTGCATGATGTGAAGTAAGAGGGTTAGAAACGCTATGCTGTTTAACGTATGTGGGATTTCCACGGCCATTTCATGACAGCCAAAAGGAATTCTTAGCACTAACTGATTCTGACCCCCCCCCCCCCCCTATATCTATGAAACTAGAGCTAATCTGAGATTTTAATGGTCATTTTCGTGAAAAGCATGGTCGATTTAGTAAAGATCAAATGGTTTTGTTCAAGATACATTTTCACTGTTGCCTAGTGTAATTGATAAGATTTCTCTCTTCATTATTAAAAAGTCATCTTTGAATAATTAGGACGAGTGTTAATCAACAATTTATAGGTAGCTTTTTTTTAATGGACTAAATGTGATTGAGATGCTAAATATCTATTATCTCAAAAGATAAAAGTCAAATGAAATATTTCCATTGTGAACCAATTACAGGGACATTTTCAGTTTAGTACAAAAGCCTAGGGCCAAAAAGAAGAAATGCGTTGTTGAGGTGAAATGAAAGTTGGGAAGCCAACAATACTTATTTTTTTCCTATTTCCTGAAAACCTCTGATCAAAAATCCTTTCAATACCTCCTATCATCCTTTTTTTTTATAACTGCATATTAATATAATTAGCAAAGGGTAGTTGATCTGAACTGTATATTCATCGGAGTGAAATAGTTAAAACAAAAAAAAAAAACTTTCTAGTGATTGAATCGTAAGTCGAAATAAGTCCTCAACGTAACTGGAAAATACTCCCACTACCAAATTAAAACATTAATAGAAGATTTAGGTTCTCTTACGGAAGATCCCAATTGATACGTCACTGGGCCAATAGGTAACGAGCTAATGAAATAAGGCCACCAAAATACTTTGGCGTTCATTTCTAAGACCACACAATTTCTGTTAAAGATTATAAAAAAAGTTCGCTTTCCTGTAACACAAATTTCACTTCTTAATTATCTATTTAGTTGTTTATCTTTGTTTTTTTGTGATTTTACATTTGGATATCCTAAAGTTCGACAGTAGTTTTTTGTGTTCAAACAGTTTAAGCTCTGGAATGACTTCAATAATATTAAAATTATAAAAGATAGACTGGGGAAGAGGGAAATGCTAGAAATTTAAAAAAAATCTTGAAAATTGAATGCAATCGGGTTATTTGAGAATATTTGGATTCTCGTTTGCTTAAAACAGTCCTTATCACCATTGGTTAAGGCTGTGGAAAGATGAAGATTGTGGAGCAGATAGCGAACTGTAATCAGGGTGTTATGCCTCTGGAAACCATTGGCTGTCGGTTATCAATGAACCCAATCTTTTCAAGACAAGCGATTAACTATCGAGGCAGAGAAAAATTAATATCTTTAAATACGGCAATTACGGCTCATAGAATGCACTCAGTGACTAATTGGTTAGCCAGTGGGGCCTAGTAAAATAGAGGCCACTGAGAAGCAATTGATATTGCAACACTTACACTAACCACTGTATGTTGTCTGCAGGCGATCTACTGGGAAAATTTGTGAATGCAGGAGTCTGGCAATTTATCCTTCTGCTGTTTACATGGTTGTCGCCTGAAAGACTTGAAGGGAGTGCCCCAATCGTAATTAATAGTTGGTAATCGTAGTTGTTCGTTGCCTTTAAATCATTTCCAGATTGAAGATTCTGCACTGGAATTGTTTATTATCCAGCTGATTTATAAATATTTGCCATTTATACATTTATGAATAATTTGAAACAGATAGTATGAAGAGACCTTCATAGTATAACAGCTGTCCCCGGGGGTTCGTGAGACCTAAATGCAAAAAGAATTTGCGGAGCCACATCTGTATTTACCTTAATACATAGAAACCGTGCTCGTATGTGTTGTAAATTCAATTTTTTTAAATGCTTCTTTATTAAAACTCTTTTTTGGGTTAAAAATTATTTTTACTGTAATGAAAAAAGTTGAATTGTTTATATTATATATTTTCTCCAATTTGTTAATATCTTTTATAATTTTTATTAAAAAAACGTGAATCTACCAAAGGTTCCGGATGGGGTTTGGGGGAGAAGGTAGATAGGACCCGTGTCCCAGGTTTACCTCTTTACGTTTAGGAATTTGTAAAAAATTATTATTATTATTCGCATTGTTTGGTATTTTAAATTTAAACAGTAATTCTAAATTACCTTGATAATAACTTTGTCACATGGATTATACTTGAAAGCTTTGCTGTGGATTGTCACCAATAAATAATAATACTAATTCGGCCAAATAGTCTACAATTCATCTGTCAATGAGGCTGAAGGTAAATAAGCCAAAAACCCTACACGTACATACATGGGTTGAAATAAAAGAAACCTTTAGAAGTTTGGAGAAAAAATTTTCACAGAAATATATCCTTTGAATATAAAACCAACTATATAACTGATGGAATAAACACATTGGAAACACTGAAAGGGTTAAAATAAGGAATTCTGAGAAAAATAACATAAAAATCAAAATGATTAATGCCTGACGATTGAAAGTCTATGTAAGCACAACTCTGCAAATTTACATTTTTAAAATAGTTTCGAAATTCTGAAAGTTTTTTTTATTTAAAGGAACCTGGATTCAAATAATAGTTATCTAATTCATATTAGTTAAAGTTAAAGTGCCCCACGATAAGCCTACACAGGCTTTTGGGGGTCGCAGGAGGTCAGGCTCCTAGCGTGTAGGACCAACGGGATGAAGTTGAGGTCGGGTGGTCAGCCCGACGTTTTCCCGCCTTTAACTTCCGGGAAAAAAAAAACCCGGTACCATTTTACAGAGGGCTGGGTAGACCCTAGGACCCGTTTGGAGATGAAAGGAGCGTGGAAAAATCCCCGCCCTCCGCCGAAGCCGGGAATCGAACCCGGTACCTCCAATCCGCAGCCAAGCGCCCTGACCACTTGGCTACGACTTAATTCATATTAAGTCACATTAATAATTCATTAAAAGTGTTCTTGTATTCTATTACAAACAGATCTACAGATATTAAAGCGGCCTAAAGATCTCATTCATTAAGATTAAACTATTGGAAATCTCAAACTGCATAGAGGAGAGCTTGAACTTAATTCATTGCGTGGCTTTATTTATAAAACTGTTAATATTCTTTCTATTCGAACATATTAAAAGCTTTTATTTATATCGATGGTTTTGAGGAATAAATTATTTCAGTATTTATTATTAAAATATGTTTGAAACTATCGACATACCACAAATGCTCTTTCTGCCATAGTATTTTATTTTACGACAGACACTAATAAAGAAAGAACTTATTAATGAGGCAGAAAGATACCGTTAATTTTATGCTGATCTCTTGTCAGGTGGTTTTAGAATTCATTGAGGCCGATTGTAGACGGACGTCCAGTTGGAAATTATAATTGAGGCAGCAATTAAAATTTACTCTTTTTTACCTATGTCGTATTGAGTTGTAAACAAGTGTGTAAATGTTTTCGGTGATTTTAATTTTCAGCGTTGCTAATATCTCTTTCTCTCTCTCTCTCTCTTCCTGGGGGAAAAAAAAAAAATCCCCTTTTTAATAATACGGAGTCGAAGATTGAAAAGTCTTTTTTTATTAATTATCGAGTCTCTATTCTTATTTAATGTGTTTTTCCCTTTGGCTAAGTTTGGACCCGAAATAAGGTAGCCAGACAAGTAGAAGGGGACACGCACAATTCTGAATTGGTTTAGGCCTTTTATTTTATAACTGCTTCCTCTTCTTTTGTAATTTCGAGCCTAACATTTCTTTCATTTGTACCTATTAAGAAGTGACTGAAGCAGTTAATTTTAATGATGTAAAAAAAAAGAACAGTGTAATTCCCATTTAGCCGTAGAATCTTTTCAATTGTAGCTTGATATCAATTTTTTAAGAGGATAAAACAAAATGGTAAAAAATAGCCAAATACAAAGCATTTTAATTGGATTTTTTTTCCACCATTTGATTTAAAATATTGAAATTGATATTAAAATTAATTCAAGTTTATTTCCACAATTCAAAATTCCTTTAAAACATTTCTCTTCGAATTTTAAGTAATTACTCATATTGTAATGAACTATAATATTAATACATTTTGCTGTAATTTTTTTTTTCTATTGTCTTTCGAACAATTACTACGGTTTCATTCCAACACTTTTTAATTCAAGTCTCAATCATTAGCCTTTATTAGGCTGTGGACTATGTCTTCATTTAAACAAAATTATTATGTAAATTTTGAATAGATTCAGTGATTGTGTATCGTGTGATTGTTGATCAGCCACTCACAGCAATGAAAAGAAGAAAAAAAGTTTTAGTGCTAAATTTGTCTGGTCTGTTCAATTCACACTCATTACTGTGAAGGTTTTAAGAAGTTGTTTCTCTGATCAAAAGCTAAATCAAAGTAGATTCTTTGAACCATTGACATTTCCTAATGATCCGAAGGGAATCTGGTTGATTATCTTAGGTTTCTACGTTAGTAACATCTTAAAGAAAACGAACATCTAGACTAAATTTATTCATGGATGATTATTATTCAATATCCGGCAAAACTCCGAACGGCGTCCCAAATTATGAAAACCTCCGAACGGCGGTCCCAAATTATATAAACCTTTTTAATGACAGATAACAGTATGACTGTGAAGGATAACACACAGCCAGAGTTATTACATATCAAATCGTATAGTTTTCGCTCAAGATATTTACAAAGAAAATATGTATTGTCCGAATATGTGCGACTTATGACTAAAGCGTTATTACTCTTGGTGCTTGCGGTCTAACAGCCATGGCACCTTTAAAGTGATTTTTAAGCAACAATACACAATGTTTCATTAATAACAACAATAACGATCTCATTACACTTGACACAATGTTTCATTAATAACAAGACAAATGTTTCATTAATAACGACGTTGGGACCGCGTTAGGAGGTTATCATAATTTGGGACCGCCGTTCGGAGTTTTGCCCAATATCCTTACAGACAGGAAACTTCTCTTCTCAGAAAGAAACCAAAGATGTTGGTGTTATTTTTCAGTTGTCACATTGAATCTTTCTCTTTCCTTCCACATTTGTATTTGAAAGTTTGTTTCGTGTGGATCCTATCGAAAACTTTGCTCGTGAACAGCGTTAGAAGCGAAACAGTGAATTTCTCTCAAATATCTAAAAATATCTAATAATCATTTTAGTAATTTGCTCATACTTCGATATAATTAAAGATAATTTGATTTAAGAAATTTTAGTATTTTGGGATTTAATTAATGTTCAACAAATAAAAAAAGAATAAATTTTCCTTTTGGTATTCGCAGGTATTATATAGAAAATACAATGAGATATTTTCTTATATTGTTTGACGAATTTAAAACAGCAAAAAAAATAAATAAATAAATAAATAAAAAAATGCGCAACATTTGAAGGAAAATGCTGATCTTTGAGGAACTTCTTGTTAATTATGAGTGAAATGGGTGATAAGGTGCAATAATCTTTCCTTTTCTTTGACGGAAATTGAGTTTCTAATCAATACGAATGCAACGTAAAAACAGACGTGGAATTAAAAAAAAAATAAAAGTGAACAACAAAGTTACAAATAAAGAATACCAAATTCGTTCAAATTATTAAACAATTTAGAGTTTTGATTTCTGATGTTTCTTAGAATGGTAGTTTCAGATTTCTTATTATTATTATTAGATTAAAATAGAAAACTTTATCTTCCCTTCTAAAAATCTACCTGAGAGTGAAAGAGAAAAAAAAAAGAAGATAATAATTTTGGTTCTGAAATATTTGGCATTTTATTTGAAATCCCTTGTGAGCTTTTACTAGACCCTGGAGTCACTCTAATTTAATCAGATTTACAGCTAACATTGCTCGGTTCGATCGTTTTCCGGAGAGAGAATGTAATATACGGCTTTTCTGCAAGTGAGACTGCCCCCGCAAGGCTATGAGGTTTTTTTTTTTTTTCTTCTACTCTCCGGAGAATTTAAACCCCATAGAGAAATTATTACTTGTAAGAATATAAATTTCTTCTATCGTGCCCAAAAATCGAATGTGTGCACTTTTTCTATTTAAGTTTTTCCTCATAATAATTAATCTGTTGTTTTAAAGGGACTGAGTAATTCAATATCAATTACAGTAGCCAGATAGAGCATAGATAGAGTGCAGATGAAGTTAAAACATCAAGAGGGTACAGCTCAGTAGGTAAGGCTCCTACAATTATAATCCGAACGGCTGATCGCCTTTAATCCTGACTAAGAAATCCGGTTCCCATTTTAAAAAGAAAAAAAACAATTCCTTATTTCCGTTGGGGATTAACTTCAGCCTTAAAACTTGAAACCATCTGATAAAGTTATCCCTATGTTACCCTAAATTTTATGATTTAATTTCTATTAAAAGTATTTAAGCCTGCAGTAAAAGTTCAGTTTCCCAAAATAAAAGAATGATCAATACTCACTTTTCACTTTGGTTAATCATCCAATTGAATTCGTTCAATATTATTGGAAGAAAAACAAATAAATAAGTGCATTTGTTTGTTTTTTCGAATTTTAGATTAGGATTTATTCCAAAATGAAATATCTATTCAAGCATATAATTCACTTCGTTATTTTTCCGACCATTTAAAATATCTAATCTGAAAGATGCCTGTGGTCAGTAGATGTTATCCACTATTTATTTCTCGACATCCACTCTGAACTGCTGCCGATTATTCGCGTGAAAATCTAAATATTATAAGGAGATTTTTCGTAAGAGATTTGATTGCTATAGCTGGTGTGTCAGCTTTTGAATAGTCTCTTGGTTTGGACTTATAAAAATTATTAAAAAAAAACTAATGGAAAGGATTCAGAATATAAGAAATGGGAAAAATTTGAGGAAATCTTATTATTTAAGTGGATTGAAAACGATTTAAAATTTAGTGATTTATTCGTAATATTAAAAAACAAGCGAGGAGTCGACTTATGTAAACAGGAACTAAGATCTACAAATGGATGAATAAAAAACATTAATGATTTCGTCAGTCTGATGCATCTAATAAGTCATTTCTAATATTAAGATCTTAGTAGTGTTACCTTCCTATATCAATAATTTCATAGAAGTATCGTTCTTAGCTAATATTAATGAGTACAAAGATAAAATATACTAAGATAAATAAAGGCTAGGTCTTAAATATTTACTACCGTGTATCATTGAAAAAATATATAAATATTAAATTTTTCAAAAATAAATGCTCAAAAGACTCCCGTTGTAAAAAAACTTTCGAAAGCATTGTAATATTAATAATCTTTTATTTGAAGAAGTTCTATTTGTTTTAAAAACTCGCCTATGCTGTAACTTGAATGTGTTTTGGTGGAAAGGTTAATATCAACACCTCTTTATTTTCTTATTGACCTCCATTTTTTTTGTGTGCGCACGTGACTTTAAGCGCGGGGTGCTTTCATCCCATCGCTCACCGCCCTGTTTTATCCCCGCAAAGTCATTTTTATACACGAAGGAAAGATAGATACCACGAGAGAAATAACAAATGCACCTTTGCCGATAATTAATGCGGCCATTTCTTAGCACCGGGTCAGTGAAATATGCAAGGGCGAGTGGCATTCGTAACCCAGCAGCATTTACCAAGAACTCCTATTCGTCTTAGGAGCCACGTAAGAACTTGACTTTCTTTTGATTTTGGTTTTTTTTTTTCGCTGGAGAAAAGTCAAAAAGAAAGAAACACCCTCTGCCTCTTGGCTTCAGTTGATACAGAAATGAAAAACTTCCGTGGTTTTTCATAAATTTTTGGACAAGTTTGAAATCGCATCTTAGTCTTTTTGTTTTTAATTCGTCAATTGGATTTCGTAGACGTCACGTTCTGAAAAGCTGCCACTGATAGTTATATAGATTTTATAGTAAGAGATGTTAAATTATTTTTTGTTTGTGACAAATCTTCTATGATCTCCCAGGAGAAAAAGGAACATCACTTTTTAGCTAAAGTTAAGCATTTTAACTATTTATTTATTTGCTGTAGTATTTACAAATTACAACTCGTAACGAAAATGTTGGGGAATATAGACAGTTTGTTTTGTATCCTTTTATAATTTGCATTTTTTAAATTTGACTTTAGTCCATTTTATTTTAAAATGCGTTTACTAATGTATCATTGATTGCTTATATGTTTACAATTGAAGTTTTTTGCTCTTTACATTAAGAGACATGTACAGTTCACAAATATCAAGGTCTTGCAACCCGATAACACAAGAGTAATAGCGCTAACAATAATAACTTGCTTAATAATTTCCTGTTTCTTGTTGTTTAGCGTTTGCTATCACTTCATTTCTCGTTCTACAAAATGGAACATTGTAATTGAGGAGATTCTATTAAGTTTATGTATTTATTTTATATAGAAGCTTAATGAAACAACCGTGTTTTTCATAACTGTAGGTCATTTTCTTTTCTTTTAATTAAAATAGCTTATTATTTCTTTAAAATAGAAAGGCAACCCCCTGACATTATTCTAATGAATTCAAATAAGCGTTAAACTTATTTTACTTAAATTTAATTCAAAACCTATTGGATAGTCTAGACTGTAGATGTCACTGAACGATAATTAACTATATGATTTTACAAAAAAACAAATTGTAAGCTACCTAAATGAAGAAAAAAAAATAAGAAAAGTTTGTCTACAAGGTATTTTAGTTCTCGTTTTCCATGTAATTATGTATCAATTTCTGCTATTAAGTGGTTTTTTTTTTTTTCGTTTTAATAGTTACGAAGCTTACTTCAAATGTTAATTAACAGAATAATTACTTCCCATATTCCACTACACGAAACTCTTAGATGTTTTAACTACAGATTTTTTTTTCCTATCATTTTACTCATAGTATTTTTGAATCAAACATGTTTTCTTTTTTGTTTTCCCCTT
Organism: Thereuonema tuberculata; assembly: GCA_023159025.1. Classification (NCBI taxonomy): domain Eukaryota; kingdom Metazoa; phylum Arthropoda; class Chilopoda; order Scutigeromorpha; family Scutigeridae; genus Thereuonema; species Thereuonema tuberculata. The sequence continues at coordinate 67,177,687 of JAFIDM010000003.1, forward strand.
GGGTCGTCTAATGGACACATGGCGAAGAACATTCCTCGATTGCTTATTTTAATTGTGCTGCTCTTTTTCAAGAAGGAAGAAACACTTTACGATGTGAAATAATTGCTTAAGGAAACAACTTTCCTCTTCCTATTTTAATTAAGGTCTACTTTTCCCCCCACGTGGTTTACATCCCATTTTTACCCTTTCTCTAAGGCTTTGACTTGATTTTCTATAATCTAAAAATTTTAAGTTTAGGTAGGGTTCATTGAGTTGAAAATACAACAATAGCATTGTAATAATAAGTTAATGGAGCAGAAGCAAGATGTACGTTGTCGGTATTGCTTAGATTCTAAATAAGATTCTGAAGAAAAAAAGCAAAAACAAAGAAACAATTAGACAGTTTTTACGGATTCGGTCTTAATTGATGTTTAATAAAATAATACTAAAGGGTCAACTCATTTTCAAAGTCTTTACGTTAGAGTTTGAAAAGAAGGTTGAGAATTTACCGTGATGCTACAGGGAGGTCATACACACTCCTTTCCTATTTCAGGATTACATTATTATTTAATACATCATCACTTTAGTAAATCGTGAGGATTTAATGATCTCACGCTGGAAATCCTGTATCGGTCTTAATGCTTAAGTACATGCCGCACGGTTGGCGTTGTCGCTATGACATCGGCCTTCATCGGGGTTCGATTCTCATGTGGGTTTCGTGATGGTGGACGATCCGCGCTGGGCAGGTTTTGTCGGGGTTCTCCCGTTTCCCGTGCACTTCTCCCACCTTACTTTCTCAGTATTTCTCTTCATTTGTCCTATTTCCGTGGGATAGTACAATAGACCTCCGATCGCAGTGCTCGACTTCTCTGCCACCCATATTCACTACATCAAATAGTTCAAGTACAAGAGTCTATATTTTGTTTATTAAAGGAAATTGGATCAGAAGTGGAAGAGACATCATGAATTTATTATTTTCAGTAAGGTTTTCTCTGAAATATTTTTCTATTAGATTTTTTTTTTACATATTTATTCTAGCATAAGAAATTCTAAGACAGTTTCCAAGTTTCTTAGTTAATATCGCTTCGTCTGATTGATAAATATGTGCTCCTGACTTTGTGCTCCTTGGTTCAATTAAATTTGAAACCACTTAATTACTAAATTTTGCAGGTAACTCAGGTAATCTATAGAATGACTAATTGACAATAAAGATAGAATGAATTTATTTGCGTCGTCTCAGTCATTAAGAGTCGTTAGATATTTACAATCGTAAGATAAAAACTTCATTTAACTTAAACCTTGCAATTCTAGCGTTAGCAAAAATGCTTAAATCTACATTGTAACCTGGAAATTAACTATTTTTGATACGAGTGACCATCAAGAAAATAAATATGAATTCTATGTTTTTCCCATTAAGTGCCCGATATTGTTTTTCTCTTCAATTAATTCAGAATTCGTTACATGAATTAATTGAAGAAATTTCAATACATTTTTAGTTAATTTTCACCAATTCGAAAGTGTATTTAGAAATATCTTATTAAAATCGTTTAGCTTCTTATGGTCGGGTGGGGAATTCCTATTCTTTATTTTTTTAATTGGTTGAGAATAGTTTATAGGTGTAATAAATACATACAACTCATTAATTTTTGTTTTCTTCAGCAATTCTGAATTAGTAAATAAAATATCTAAATATATTCTATGAAGTATATGAATATCAGTCGCCTATATTTTAGTAGAAAGATAGTTGGCCTAATACGGAGAGAAACTTTATGAATTGATGAGAAGGAGTTGTCCGAATCGATTTATACTCCTTATATATCTTTTAAAATGTAACTACCCCAAATAAAAATAATAATAAAAAAAAACCCAGCTCTTATCTTTTCGAATCATGAATAGCAATTAATTTGCTCAATTTTCCCTTGTCTAAATTGCTGACAATGCGATCAGCGTTTGTATATCTTGTCACTTGCCGAATTTACGAGCCCATCTCGCAGTAATCTGTAGTCCTTAGAAGAGGTCGTTCCGGTTCCCATCGATGGTTATTAAGGAAACGCTGAATATCTTAGTTTCATGTTATAATAGAGTAATAAAAGTTGTTTTTCTGGCTGTGTATTTGCTACAGAAGGGTTTGGCTTTTTTTTGGCTCATTTCGAAGATACGATCGTTAATTGTCAGCCTTAATAGTTTCTTTGGAAAGCAGGTTTTGCCAATCATTGGTCGGTTTTTGTCCGAATTCTTGTATCTTTAACATCTCTTGAAGATCCTATCAATGCAAATTCTGGCAATATTTCTTTATCGGAATGGAGCGTTTTAATTCAGAAAAGACGATTACGTCGTTTTGTGGGTCCTTTTTTTCCTGCTCTATTTTAATCAGTGCAAGCGGTTGAGACACTTTAAATTTATTTTAACATGATTAAAATATAATTGTTCAATTTATTTAAATTTCCTATATGCTAATTAGATATAAATCTAACAGTTTATGTGTCTGGTTGTCAATTATTCCAAATGTTTAAATATTCCCTCTTTTTTTATCTGAACATTTAAATGCGGAATTCCAGGATTATTTGTAAACACAAGCAATCTGTTATTAAAAAGAAAAAAAAAAGAACATACTTTAATCAGGAATTTAAAAAAATCGATTTCCTTGAGAAAAACACAAATAAAGGCTATAATAACTTAGGAAAATGATAAATAAGAAATCTTAGAGGAGCTTCGAGTGGCTACCACGGACTTCTTATTTTTATTTTGGTATTATTTTTATTCTTCTGTTGGTAAACAGGTTCGAAAATATAAAAAAGGATTAATATTGAGATTGTTGTTTATTGTTAAAAATATCGTTAATTGAAATAAAAAGTATGAATGAAACTCTCTTTATTATTCAGGATAGTAATTATTGAAGAAATGTAAAATTACCTCTGAGCTACTAGAAATACGATCATTCATTCCTTAGATCTCCACAAAATTCGTCCAATCCTGTATAATGGTAACAACAATGGTTGTTCTATCTCGGAGATGGAGCATTTTGAGGTTGAACTTGTGTTTCTTTATGCTTCTGAAGTTTTAACTTTCATTATCTTCATCCTAAACCACTTCTCTAGTAATTTTGTCTTTACTATCTGAAGTCTTAACTGGGCGTTCCCATGACTTACACTTAACTGAATTCTAAAGAATCTTTTGAAATACAATTTCTCAATTTTCTAGAAGAAATTTAGAGGAACAAAAAAATACATTTTGAGAAGAAAAATACCGAAATAAAAATATGCTTAATTTGGCCAAGCAAAATCCTTTATTATCAGACTGCCACTGAAGTAGCCCAGGATTGTTTGTATACTTAGGAAACCCGTTTTGACTGATTGTGATGCAGCTGCTTTGTTTTTTAACTTTTAAATATTAGATAGCTTAATGTATCTGATTGTTCGTAGGTGCTATTATCTTAAGCATTTGTGAAAGCCTGTAGGTCGATCTAATTGACGATTACTGTCTCTCAGTATCTTGAAAACAACTCGGGGTTCCTAAATGTGCATTTTGATTAGTTTCTTATTTTCTTAGTCGTGCATTAAAACTCCCTTGTTTGTCCTTTTGTTTTCCTTCTTTTTTCTTTATCTGCACGATACTCATTTACATTCGTTGGGGCCATTAATCAGATCCAAGTGCGAATCTTGTGATAGCGGTCAATGCATCAACCCCTCCATTGCTGTCAGATCTTAATCTTGACAACATCTTTCTCCATACATATTCGTACTCGAGAAAAACAAGTGTTTTATCCCAAAGGGATATCGCTAATAAAACAACTATTTGCATTCAATTGGTTTAAGTTCTTTTAGAAGTAAACGAATTCATCGACAAAACACTGTCAGCAATGAATAAACAACTAACATATTAAAAATCTGTCCTAATAAAAATCAATAATAATTATCTCTATATGTTCAAAGAATGGAATTTTTTTTTTCCCTGTTCGTACAGTTTATCTTAAACTAAGCGTACAGAAAGAATTATATTCTTCCGCAAAGAAAGTAGACTATTTTTTAGTGAAATAGTTCTTTGCATAGATTGAAACACTGAAATTTAGTTGTTTTTTTTCTTTGGGAGAAAATTTTTTCATCTCTTTTCTTCTGAAAATGCTAACAGCGAACTGTATTGTCAACAACATTTTAACCACTGATTCAAAATATCCAAATTTTCAAGTAACAGAACAAAAATAAATAAATAAATAAATAAATTCTTAGCAGTTTTCAATTTTGCTTTTCTGTATCTAACAAACTGCTGCTGTAGGAAATATAGTAATCGTGTAGGGTTGAATATTTTACTTGAATCATATTACAGTATAAGAAAATGTAATAAATCTCACGGAATGTACTTTTTATCTTCTTATTTACAATTGTGTAAACATGATACAAGTACCTCAAAACGATAACGGACTTCATATTAACGGACTTCATATTACTGTTTTAATCTACATCTGATTAAATTTTAAATTTTGCAGACCTAAGTTATTGGCCATTTTACTTTAAGGGCCCAAACTTAATATTATGATGTTTTGCAGTAGTTGTAATGTTATTACTTAAATGAGAGAAAATATGCATTTCAAATTGATTGAACCTGATTCATCACTTGTGATTCTCTTGGTTCTAGATTTTTTTTATCTCACAAATAATGAGTATCTCTAGCTGAAGATGGCTATTAAGATCGAAACAGTATAACTGACTGAAATTTACAACAATAGGTGAATTGTACTTCAGGATAGTGAAAATATATTCTAAAACTTTATTATTAATTTTCTCGGTGAAACTGTTAAAATTTTTTTTTTTTTTTGCGCTTTTATACAATTATTGTAAAGATATTTTTAACGTAATTACGCTGTAAAATTCAAGATGGTATCATTTCCTTTGATTGTGCAAGTCACTAGGAAGTGATTTCCTGAACCACATCTTTAGATGAAATGTCGATATATAAACATCCCTTACTATACGTGGTTTGTACTAAAATTTCAGCCGATAAGAATGAAATTCAGCTGTTCATTATGAGTAAAGTTCTAAATAATTTTAAGGAATATAAAACCAAAATTATCTTGATATTAATTTTGCACTTACAATTTTTCATTTACGGTGCCATTATATGTATCGTTGTGGCTGTTTGAATTCTCTCAAAAAATTAAAAAGTTGACAGATTTTTTTGAAGCTATGATACGAACATAGATGTATATTGTTTGGATAATGTCTTCCTTATGGAACTAAAAAGCGAACTAGTGAAACAGAGATATTGCCTATAAATTTTTCATTCAGAATCTTTTTTTGAAAATGTAGTGGTTCTTGTTAGGCCGAATAATTATGTCTTACCAGTGAATCACTTATTGCATTGTGCTGTCAGTTTGAGTTTTCTTTCCTCCCTTCTACTTAATTATAATAGTTAAAAAAAACTTTGTTTGTTGCTTTTTTTGCTTCATGTTGTTGAGTCTTTCCTTATTACTAAAAGGTTTCCTCTAACAATAGGGGAATGATTACAAAGTCTTTGTGGTTCGGCTCAATTCCACTATTTTACCGCGTTGCAAATTTGACTTGACTTCGTAGCATTAGAATGTTGTTCATGAAACAGTGGAGCAACTGGTTTAGTTCTTTACAATGTATTTTTTCGATGTCTTGAGCTTCTTCTTGACTGAAAATGAAATCTAATATAGAATCTAATAGAAACGGATGCTTATGGGATTTTTTTTAGAAATCAGTGTAAAAGTTTTAATGTTCCTAAACTAAAAGTAAATTTGAAGGTAAAGATCTTTTCTTTAATGTTTTAAATAACAGAAAAGCATGGTTCTTCTCTAAGCTATATGTTATCCAAAAAAGTATATGACAAGAATCTCGAATATATTAATTTTCGTCGGTGATTAATTATTTTTCATTGATAAATTAATTTGAAACTACTGTTAATGTTGAGTCCTGAACCGAACATAGAATTGATTTTTAAGTTATAATCAACCTAAAATAACTATGATCGCTGTTCGAAAAGTAAAGAGTCACAATTCCCTTGTTTGTAGTTCATTCTTTGTTTTAGGACTTCCCACCACTTAAATCTCTCAAGGCTTTCATAAAAACTGCATCTTAGTAAATGTACATAACATTTTAAAGACCTTGATTGTATGGGTCACTATTTGTCAGAACCATACATCAAGTTTTTAAACTCAATGATATCTGATAAAATACTGCTCAGAAAATAGTCAAACAATCGTAACTATGCGTTGCAGATATTTTATGATTTTTTTTTTTAAACACAAAAATGCCGAATAACAATAAATTTATTGAATATTCTGTTGTAGGTTTTTGTTTACAGCAGATTCCATCTGATCCATGATTCTATTCTATGATGGCTTAAGTTTAATCACTTGGATAATCACAGCCTATTTGGATTTACTAGGAATCAATCCGGTGTTTAATCTGAAAGCATATAAATAAATAAGCTTGTTTCAAAGCAAAAACCGCCTTTGCAGTCGCGGAGGATAATCCTGAATACAGTGCTTTACTAAATAAGCTGTGAATTTATGAAATTAATTAACTCAAACAAATTTACCCGACTTTGTTTTTGGGCCTTGACATTTTTCAGTAGGTTAAACATTGGTATTCGTAAATATGTTGGTTACACAGGACTCTTTATAGGCCACAAATAAAGCAATGTTTACTAGTGTTATTAGTTTACCAAGTTTAGTTTATTAGTTTTCAAATTCGTCTCAAATATATGAGGAAGACATTCTTGTTTTTTGATCCTATGAGAACTAAGTTGATGGTTTTTAAATTAGGGCTTGAATGTACCTGACAAGAAAGATCGGAAAAAAAAATCTATTATAAGCCAAATATAAATTAAACAATGTGTTGTCCAGAATATAAATCTACAAAGTACTTTTGGTTTTTATATATATTCTTAACTATTATAGTTACTAAAGCTAAATTGAGTTAAATAATATTCATTACTTAGGAATGGGTATTTTATCGTATACAGAACTTAATAAAGTGAAACACTTTTTTCATTGTTGAAATTTTTCTTCGTCAAAATATTTTATTTCTTTTTCTGATTATTCAAGATTGTTCTGAGTAAATGCAGGATTTTGTTTTTTTCAATTAAAATATTTCTTTGTAGAATTTATGAAGATTTGGTTTGATGGCTTGAAATCTTATGGCTTTGGATTAGATTTAAATCTGAAGACCCGACTATTGCTAATAGCTTGGCTAGCGTCCATTTGTATTGAAGCTGGGCATTTATCAGTGGAAATAATTAAAATCTCAGCTGTCCAGTGGTTGGTTGCGGTGTCGGTGCCCACGAGATGCTTCTACCGACTTTGACATTGAAATTTTACCGTCGCGACGGGTGTTGCATACGTAAAGCGGTCCCGAATTCCGTCCAATTTTCACCCTGGGCCGTTTCTCATTCTGATTGTCAAGTGCGAGGTCGTTAGCGGAATTGAAGCAAGGGGAGAGGCCTCGCGAAAAAAAAAAAAAAAAGGACAGGACGAGTTCTGCACCTTGAATAAATATAGATTATAGAGTTTGGACTCAATCGCCATTTAAATTCGCATCGCCTCCCATCGCAGCGAGTCGCTCTGATGTCTGCCACTGATAGAAACTTCCATCGGACAGCAATTGGCGTTCGGCTCTCTTCGGATTCTATTCGACTGTTTCCGACGCCACTTAAGCAGCACCTGCTGAACATTCTTGAACTGCTTTTTCCTTCACTATTATAATAGTTGGAATACGAATAGGCTTGATTAATATTACTGGCGATATCTGTAATTTTTTCCCAAGTTGAAATTGGCTTTTAAGAACATGTTGATTGCCTTTGTAAGTATAGCAATAACCAGAACCGTATAAAAGTCAGTAATACTTTTTTTTTTCCTCTTATGTTGGAATGGAGAATTATTAAAGTAGCGCCGTAGAATTTTTTTTAATTGTTTTCTGAAGAAAAAAAATAAATACGATCTTAAATTCTAAAAATGTTTTCTTTAATTTTTTTTTAGTTTAGAAAAGGCATTTCATAAATATAATATTCTAAGAAACATTTATCTTTGTAATCTACAATTAATAATTTTCAACTTATTATGAATTGGCAGTGGAAAATATCTTGGCTTCTCTGATGGTGCAAATTACATAGTTGCTGCAGGAATTTTTGAAAATTGAATTTTATCGTTTATAAATTTCGCGAAAGATGGCTTCCTGTGTCTATTGGCATTAAGTCGATTAAGTTGCCATTAGAGAAGATTTGTAGAATATAGAAAAGATCCTTTGTGCAAAAGAATGAATATGATGATATAGAAGAGAAAGACAGGTTATTTGTATGGAAGCACTTCAAAACACATTCCAGAAGTTAGTTTCATCAATAACGGACACTTGAGGAAATATAACAATTAATCGTTTGTCAAATACAGTTTGTAAATTCCAGTCCAAAACTTGTATTACTACCAGTTGTGTAATATCAATGTTTACTTATAACTTTAATTAAACACTGAAATGATTCTTTTTTTAATGTTAGGTTTTCGTTATTTATGTTTCGAACGTAATTTTTGAAAATTATTTTGAATTATAAACTTCTTCCCGAAATTTAAGACATCAGTTCAATGTTAGTTCCTAGTTGCTTTTATGTGCCGCATTCTTTACTGTGCTGTAGAACACTGTATTATTCCCAATATTTATTTTTAGATGTAAACAGTGTTTTTGTATATTTACAAAAGCCTAATATTAATAAAAGTAAAAAAGAAAATTCCTTCCCATAATCTAATCAGAAAGGCAATTTCTTTTATTCAAGTGCTGCGTTTCCTTTCTTTTATTTATTAATAAAAGTATTTTGGGGATTTTACTTGTGAAAATAATGAATGAATATAGCAAACAGTTATCTTAAGAATAGCTAACTTAAGAATAAATAATCACCGATTTATTTATTTATTTTATTTTTTACGAAAATTTTTTGTTACTTAATCAGAGAAAACATTTTATGTTCTATAAACTTTACCAAATACGAACTGTTGTTTTGAGAAAACTTGTTATTAAAAGGTAAATGCATATTTTCTTTCTCTAGAATGAAAAATCAGTCTACGAAGTTTATAGCAATCTTAAATTTGGCTTAGAGAACATCTTAAACTTAGGAATTTAGATTTGAAAGTTAAATTTTTATCCTCCAAATAATCAGCACTCTAAAGATCTCTGTAACAGGTAATTTTAGAATAAAATAATTGCAATGGTTTTCTGTTACTGTATTACCCTACTTACGTTGACAGGAAAGTGACATGAAGAAAAGTGAAGGATAGTCTCTGGTTCTTATCGAATTATTCCTTAATATTGATTAGAAACAGCCAGGAATGACAGTAATGCAACATTGACCTGCCAATCATCCTTACCAATATCAAAATGTATGTAAATTGTAAAATATTTACGAACATGTAGTAAAACTCGGTGTAAATATTTCTAAGAGCCTTTATCGTGATTTCGTTTCTTCTTAATTACGTCTTGTGTTCTCCAAGTGTCTTAAGTGACTTCACTGTTTAGTGAATGTATTTAATGTCTTGAATTCAGAGATCATCATTTGAAACGGAAATTTAGATCTCTCTATTCAAAACATTACAATTTATACAAACTTACTGAGTGGCTACTTTATTAGAGACAACATACTAATAATGAGTTTGTCCTCGCTTTGATCACGCAGTAATTCTTCTAGATATAGATTCTACAAAGTGTTGGAACCGTCCCATAGGAATACTGGTCTATGCTGACGTAGCAGTGCTTAGTTGGTGGCGTTTCTAAGCTTCGAATAGATTTTTCCGCCTCGTCCCACAAATGCTCGTTGGAGTTGAGATCAGGTGATTGGTCCGATCAATGAAGCAAGTGGAAATCAGGTTTACTGAACCAATCGAGCACAATGACAGGGTGCGTTGTCCTGTTGAAAGTAGCCATCTGTGTCTGGTAACACTAGCTATAATGGGTAGCCCCTGGCATTAAGAGATGTTTCCAGGAATGTTAGGGGACCAAGTGTGTCCCAGGAGAAAATTTTCAAGACCATTATTCCACCGCCATCCGCTTGTAGGGTTGTTTTTTGGCAAGACGGGTATATGGATTCGTATAGCACCATATTCTCATCCTGCCATCAGGATGATGGAGAAGATCCGAGACTCCTCGGACCAAGCTTCTTCCACTCAAGTGTTTAATTGCGATGCTCCTGGGTCCACAGCAGGTGCGCTTTCCTGTTTATTTCTGTGATAGCAAAGACACCCTTGCTAGTCTCTTGCTATTAAAACCAATCAGGAACTGGGTCCGTCGTGCTGATCATTTCGGATATGCGTTTTGGTGCTCCTGAATTATACTCAATCTGATGTGTTGTTGTTCTTCTGTTGCAATAGACGATTCGTGCCAGTCGCATGTTACCTGTTTCATCCACAATCTTTTTCCGTCCACAGTTTCGCTTATTGCTTGAAGTTTTTTGGCCCAACTGCCATTCTCTGAACATCCGCGATACTGGTCCACGAGAAAAGCCAAGGATCTTCAGTTTCCGAAATACTGGAATCGATCTTCTTGTTCCCACGATCGTCTCTTTCGAAGTCGTTTAACTTTTTTTTTTCTTACCCAAGTTGCGGCGAACTGTAATGATACACAGTTCTCTTGATACCTTTTATATGCTACTCGTTGCTGTTACGTCACCGTGCGTCCACTATCGGACCCGTCCAAGTTAGAGTGAGGAGTGTCTCTAATAAAGTGGCCACTCGGTGTATATGTCTGCATTTAAGTAGTGCCGTTATCAAAGCTAGCACACTCTTTTAAGTGCGAATTCAAAATGATTTGTTTCAAATTGTTTTTGTTTTGTTTTTTTCCTCGTATATCTTCCAGTATTTGTGTATGTGAGTATATACCAGAAATAACCAAATGGGAAATGTTGATCAATTCTTGAACAACTATATGATGCTAAGATGAGGTTAGCTTTGTGTTTAATGTTGAGCTGATGAACCATTGATCCAATTGTAACTTCAGCTGAAGTTTGTTGTTTTGTTTCTCAACTTATAGTGGACATAAGGCAAGAACTTTCATTAAAGTAAACGTTAATCTGACATTATTACTAAGAGGAAAATCAGTCTTTGGACGTTAAATAAACAGAATGCATTGATGATTTTAGCTACGTGAACTTTTTTAAGTCTTTCAGATTCCATTTCAGTCGTTGAATCCATATCATTGACTGCTCTTCGCACAAACAGAAGAGTTACTTTCTGATGATAGATTGCCAATATTAGAATTTCCGGAATATTAATTCTTTGTAACTCTATATCATTATTAATGCTCTGTATCATGTTACTTATAAATATAGCAGCTGCTTCTGTGCTCAGTTTTCTGAATATCTTCTTTTTCCTCCATCTTAAAGAGAAGGAAAATTGAGAAGAGGAGGAGGAGGAGGTCGAGGGACGAGTAGCGAGTGGCCTGTTGTTTATGATGGTGTTCTCTTGATGTATTAATGTTTGTTGCTAGTGATTATTTTAATTTGCAAGTGGGCAGGTGCGAAAAGCCATTCGGCCCTTGAATTTCATTAGTTGCCATTATTTGAGGCCGAAGATATAACTTGTCAGTAACGCCGCTATTTTGGGCTAATGATGGCTAATGTCTTCGGAGCCTACATCGTCATTGTAGCAGGTTTTCTGAATTAATTTTCTTACAAATTCGTAAATTTAAATATGGAAGTAGTATTAAAATGGTTATAGCCTTTTTAATAATCTCAGTTAATGGTTTAATAGGCGGCAGTTAATAGCTGGTAGACTAAATATATTAAAGACGATATTGTGTAATGACGTGTCGTTTGCATTTTCCGAACGTTTAATGGTTCCGTTCCCATCACTAACTATTTATCTAACTTTTTTTAGAGATTTATGTTTGACCAAAAAAAAAGTTTTAATAGATGAATATATTGGTTTTTTTTCTTTTTGTAACAATCTTTGAAAAGTTTTTAAACAGAAAAATTGTAAAGAATCTGGATGTTGAATTTTTTTAAGCCCGAGAATTCAAGGCAGTTATTTTCTGTAGACCGTTGTCAAGTGGCAAAACTGACTTTCTTACTATTGCTAAAAATGAAGATGGCAATATAAAAAAAGTCGTTTTATCATGATAAAATTAAAACAAACAAAATACATCAAAGGCATTGTCATTCAAAAGCCTAATAATGGTCTGTGGAAATTTGAAAGAGGGGATTCCCGTCCTTTTCAAATCGACTTATTTAATTCTCGACGAAAATTTGCATTACATATTACAAAAACGTTATTCTGTCTGTCATTCTGTTTTTCCAATTTTGTGAGAAACTATAGAGATAGATTGGTCATGCAAATGGGTAAAATATAGATCTTTTTAAGACAAACAAAATGCTACAAAAATCTTTCGAAAACATTTTTTGGTTTCCAAGATGTTTTCTTTTAAAGGGTCAAATTTTGACTTTTTCTCAATTTAAACGAAAAATACAAAAGTTGGAAGAGAATATTATATTGAAAAATGTTGGTATTTGAAAGTTCTATTGAACGGTATATCAGTCATTCACAAACGTTTCTGCGTTTGCAAGATACATGCAAAAATGTGTGTGGCGCTACCCCAGGTGTGTGGCTGCAGCCCGCAATACACCTGAGTTAAGGTGAGAAGGCCACAACGGGCTGGGAAGTCGTATATTCTCAATGTACGATCTCAATACAGTCAAACTTGGATAATTCGAAGTTGAAGTGACCAGAGAAAAAGTTCGAAATATCCAAAAATTCGAATTACATATATTCTCTCAAACAGAAGAGATAAATAAAAAAGATTAACTTCCCGATCAAAGATACACATAAACTTTATCTAAGAATGCTGCTACTTTTTTTTTTTTTTTTTTCATTAAATCAAACTTTTTTACTAGCTTAATTATTCATCACTTTATAAAAAAAAAAAAAAGCAGATAGTTTTAATTGCTTCATTGAATGCAATCTTTGAGTCATAGCATATGATTCCAACCTATCAATTGATACAAAAATACATTCCAACCCTCACTTTTGCTTTCCTTATAAGTCCATTAAAGTAAATAATGTATCTTCGCTGAGAAAAGTCTCGGGAACAATTTTTTCGTAGGACAATCGTACGAAAAATTCGAATTATCCACGATTTTTCAATATTATATTATTACATAATTCTAGGGACAGAGCAAAAAATTCGAATTATCCAAGTTTGACTGTATCAATTTGTTAAATAAATAAAGTTTGTTTTTTTTTTTTTTGTTTTTTTTTAATGCTACTTATTTTTCTTTAAATACCATTTAAGTATTTTAAATTAATAAATGTATGGGTTTCTAATGCAACTCAAATATTTGACCATACAATTGGATGACATGAATGTCAATTATAAGACAAACACATTCCATCATCAGAGAAAAATAACCGAAACGAAGAATGTCTGATACATATTCATTGGAGAATAACTGGAAAAAAGGACTTGAATCTCCAGACAGCATCTGTACTTTTACACAGGAAAGAAAACAAAAGCATAATCTCTTACTAGAACTTGTCGTAGGTTCAGAAGCCTATGCGACAGCCCTTAAGGTATATTTATTCTTCATCTGAAAATGGATGCTGCCAATAAATTGTTTTTGCCTATTTCGGGTTTGCAAAATAAAATGAAAGCTTTTAAATATAGGAAGAAACCTTTGGAACTGCATCATATCTCTGCTATCTTATTTAACGACGATTATTTATTAGTAGTTATGAATTTAGGCTAATATTGGTTCGAAGTTTTTTTTAATCGTCTACATTTCATAGAAGACATATTTTTTAAGAAGAATAAAAATACAAAACGGCCGATATATGTATTTTCCGCTCCATTTCCTAAAAGAATTAAAAACATTATTAGTTGCAATTATTTATAATTTTTCAATTTAATTAGTAAAGATTTATTTTCTCTTAATGAGAAGAAAAGAAAGAAAGGAATAAATATTTTGAGCTGATCGTTTGAGAAGAGAAAAAAAAAAAGACAGACACCAATGGATTTGTATCTAATTATCTGTTTTTTGACCCAGGATCGTTGATGAAGGAAAAAGATAAGTAGCAAAGGCTAATGTAGGAAGATCGTGAAGATAATGATAAACGTAAATCAGAATCAATAAGAGTTCGATAATTAATTGCAGACATATTTAATCCCAGATTGAAAGAGGAAAAAGAAATCCGGTTCCGCAGAAATAGGACGGAAGGATTGGGTGCGAAGTGAAGAAAAAGGCACAAAATTAGCATTTCCTTATAAAGAAAATGTCGTGTGAGGCTGGAATGATTGTTAGTATTTGTTGTCCTTTCAACGTAATTTAAATTTATTTCCCCATTAAGAGGAACTCGAACCTCTCCTTTGCAGTTGAAATTAGCTTGAGTATTTAGACCCCACATCTTTTTAATTGTACTATAAAAAGGATATAAAAATTTTCGTGAGCGATGCCAATTTTGGTTAAAATTTTTCTTCATTAACCGTGTGTTTAGTTCTACTAAACTGGTTTTGGACGGAAATGTAAATCTATAGTTATCCATCAAAAGAAATGGGTTTTTGTTTGGATAATTGTTGGATAGGAAGTGAGGAAGACCGTAATACGCTTTTGAACAGAACTCTACTTACTCTACTGCTTCAGATTACTAATTTGACATTTCATTGTTGTGTGTTTTATTGCTTAAAAAGTCAATATTGGCAGTTAAAATTGAAATTCAGTTTATTCTAATTGAAATATTTTTCTGAAACATTTGGCATAGATGTGATCATCTAATAAAACAGAAAATCAAAAGTGATATAACTTTGGAATATGTGTAGTAATACAGAGTTTCTTTAACATGATGCTAATATTCAATAAACAAAATTCACAAAATGTCTTATATGATTTTTCAGTAGAACGGTGTTGTGTTGTGTTGAAAGCAAGATACTGCTTTGAGATAAATGCAGTCTCTTACTTCACCTTTTTACAAAAATTATTAACTTTTTTAAGGATTTAACAAGAAAAAAGTTTGAAATCGTTTCATCAAAGGACTGTAAATAAACATTGTATGCATTTCTATTGAATTTTATTCATATCTGTTAAACAGATCATGGAATGCAGCTTGATGAAACGACAAAATTGTCTATTAATTTTTTTCATTTCATTTTTCCCTACTTCTAATTTCAATTAAAAAAAGAAAAAAAATCAATTCAAATTTCTAAAAGTGTTAATTAATAAATCTAATAATGTCCCTTATGCATTCATCAATGGACTAGAAAAATTACTATAAAGTAATGGTATTACTAATAGTATATCGTTCGATTATCCCTGTATGATATTTTTTCAATGGCTCTATTGATGGATGAATCATTAAGTCACTGCTGCTATTCAGATAGGAAAACGTATCTATGAGATGGGAAAAAAAGAAGAAATTGCCTCTCTCAAGTTTTAAGTGAGACATTAATGGCAAGAGGCTAATCCACTTCAGTATTTTTCAAGGTTTTTTTTTTTTTTTTTTTACAGAAATAAAAGCTTTGATCATACGTATGGTGACAGACGTCCCGGATTTTAGTGCAGTGTTCTGCATCAGGGTATGTCCCGGATTCTGAAAATAGTCCCGGAATTTATAAATAATTGAGAAAGTCGTTTTTTTTTTTTTTTGGTTGTGAAAATTCTGTCCCGGATTGACGTTATAAAACTGGTCACCCTAATCATACGTATTGTAATACGTATAATGTGTTTGGGTGTATAGTCAAGCAGTAAAATGTTCTTTCGCCTCTGTTTATTTTAAAAGAACTACTTAATTTTGATATTCCATTTGTAACAGTATGAGAATCATAATCTCTAAACTATTATATAACGAAGGATTTCATTGAACTTTGTAGGTCCAGTACTGGACAGATGGTGAATATCAGACTTTACATAAAATAAGATACTGCGGATGATGAGAAATGAGCACAATTGTTGAGCGTTGAGTCATAATAGAGTTGGTTTTGTCACAGAACTTCTTGTGAAGTTGAAATTTCAGATTTTCCAAATTTTTGAATTTAAAGATTACTTTTTATTTATTTATTTATTTATATTTTCTCCTTTTAGTGGAGAATGGTAGGTTGTTTTTGATTATTATTGTTATTATTTTGACTTTAGCTCGTAAGGCATTAGTCGTCGTCTCTTGTCTTTCTTTAATAGACTAGATCATACACAGGAAAACGAGATACAATGAAGGGGAGGGAGTAGGCAATTATCATTTAGAAGACTTTGAACTTCACAGAACGAGGCTTGGTTTTACATAATTAACGGATAAAGAGTTAGGCGGAGCTTAAGACAGCTTCGCAACTAATCGGGTGATGGGATTTAGGACTTACATTTGAATATCGTTCTCCCTTCTTCCGAATCATCGTTTTTACGGAACACAGGAGTAAGTGAGACCTTCATCAGGTTGAAATGAAAAAAAAACCCTCCTCAGAAACTTCACTTTATACTGATTTTATTCGTTTTGTAAATTTTGACTTTTCAAAAAGAAAAATTAAGGATATAATTATATACAGTTAAGATAAATTGGATTTCACAGTTTTGCTTTTGTTTTTTGTTTTTTTACTTTGCTTCACTTAAAAACATTGCATTTGTTTACACAAGTCTATTTAGCATCAAAAAAGTATAGTTTATGTGTTTAAAGATATAAGTCATCAAAAATGAAATGATGCATTAATTTCAACAAATCTTCCCAAAAAATTTTTAAATCTATCAAATAAGTTATTACAACAATACATCTGGGGTTGTCTGAAAAATATCGGTTCACTCTAACTCTGATCTTCTACATATATTTATCTTCTTTATATATTATATATTAATATAATCTTCTTTATATATTAAATTCTAATATCTTTTTGAAATAATGCAAAAAGTTTTTAATATTTAAGTAATAATGAATTTATAGTTCAAATAATGGCAAACGTTTTTAATGAATAACTAACAAAAGTACTGTTGTTTTTCGGAATGGGCAGGGCCGGGTTTGTGTATTTTTAGATCTTTAAAACATTTCAGAGTGGTCTCAGAAATGATAGAACTAAATTAATTCGGAATAACTGAATGTTCTAGATAGAAATACAAAACTTTCTTCTTGTCTTTCAACTCTTGATATGGATAATTTGTTAGATCAAGTGCAAATATTTGAAATTAATTATACAAAAATTATTTAACTTGGAAAATTAATGCTACAGAGATTAATATGCGTTCAGCAGGTATAAAAAAAAAATTATCTTGGAAATGAATTCGCTAAATCTTAATGTCTGTAGCATTTAAAAGAAAATGATATTTTTAGTAATAAGTTGATATCTAGTTTCTACAACAGATGAGTGAGTGAGGTGAGTATTCGTTTCATTTAACTATGCTCTGAAATATTATTTCTACCCATTTAAGAACGGAATCTTACGGAAACTTATATTAAAATAAGACGTGTTATTAGAGTGTTTGTGTGTGAAGCGATACCGGATGGCATTTGTAATATGTTGCGCTAAACATATACACAATCCTTTCCCATTGCTATTGACGAGTTCCCGGTGGACGACGGGTGGGCCCCATTGCTCCAGCCAGTAAATTTTCGCCTAACACTACAGACCTGACAGTTATGGCACTTTTAATATGCAACTTATCACCCGAGTATAAATTACAAAATAATAGTTTCTCTCTTTCTCGGCCGATGTCCAAGTTGGTATTCTTTTAATTGTCTTTCCAGAAAATTCCTTCAATGTCAACGGCGACGCGGAGTTGTACTTTTCCTTTATAAATATAATATACCCAACCAACATCGAAGGCAGCCAATTATTTTAATAGCTGTTCTTATTTCCAGATATTCAAATCAAATTGTAGACAATAAATACTGATGTAAAGATTGTATTTACACTAACAAGCACAACAACAAGATACACACAAATACATTTATTAAGTTCTAAAGATTCATATAAAAAAGTGATCATGTCATAATTTAATCAGATGTAACTTTGTGCAAATGGAATATAACTAACTTCGAAACCCTCTAGTGACTAAATGATAAACTGTTGTTTTAATGGGGTTTTTTCGATACCACTGTTTGAATTATTTAATGCCGTTAATGAAACTAGAAAAGATATGAAAATTGATTTCTGACATTATAATTAAAATTATATTAAATTTATTTTTATATATATATAATATCAACATCATCAACATCAATAAATTTATTTTTGTTTTATTAAACTTTTTATGCTTATTTTAGAGAATGGAAATCTACAAGTTTTCCTCTGCAATTAAATAGAATAATTTCTTAAAGTTTTGGTAAATGTTTAAATTTAGAATTTATTTATAGTGTTCTTTGAAGATCAATGAAGTCTTTGGAGTTTTATCCAAATGGCTTACTACATTGATGCTTTCCCTCTTCGTCGTCTCAGTTTATCTAGTTGCATTTATGCATACTTTATATCAGGCATCCATTGTCTACTTTGTTTTTAGCAATGAGAACCATCCTACAAAAAAAAGTAAACAGTCTTGGTTCATTGCAGTTAATCAGAAATCAGACTTGTTTCTTTATTAGCAATCCAGCTCCATTGTGAACTCGTCCGTCTGATTGGTTGAAAAGCGAACTGACTCGTAAATCAAATGTAATTTTGAACTCTTAATTATCTTTCATTAAGATAAAAGTAAATAAATTATTGTTTTAAATACTGATTTAATTTTACTTTTATTAATATTTCTTAATAATTCTCGGGTAAATAATTTATCCAGTTCTACTTTTATAATATTTTTGTCAATCTATTGTGTTCCTTTTTCTAGCAGTGAATTCAAAATAAAGTTTTACCAATACGATATTTGTAACGGAAGATACCTTGTTAATTGCATTGGGCAATTAAGATTCAAAATATTTGCTCTGAATTGTAACGAATAATATTTGGATGAATATAAAGGATCAGTAACAATAAAAAAAATATTTAACTTAGGTGAGATCTAAAGGCACAACCTTCGTTGAAGTTTTTAGAAGCCTGCTGGTACTTCAGAGTGTCATAGAAGAACAAACAAGTCAAGAGAATTGTATCTAGTTACCATACTGTCAGAACATAGATTTGAAGATGATTTCAACTTCAGGGAATCCTGAACGTTTCATAATTTTTGGAAGTGGAGGCGAGAATGGTAGGAATGCCTGTTTAAAACAGAATATCAAAAATATGTAAATTCCATATTAGATCATTGAAATTTAAAAGCTTATCCACAAAATTAATGAAACAATATTAAAATTTATTACCGTTCAAAGGTTACAATGGTCATGTGCAATAAGGATGATCATAATTATAACTAATGTCGAGGTCTGCTTCGATGACTTGATATAGAGGAAACGAGCTATTAATAATTGACTTCGCAGTCACTGCTATTATCAATAATTTAAATGACTCCTTTGATAAATCTTTACAGAAGGGGAAGATACTCGTCTAATCAGAACATTAACAATATATAAAGCATTCGAATTAATAAAGAATCTAAAATTAAAAAGAAATAAACTTACTAAATTTCTTGATTAATTTTGATCAATAAATTTAGTAAGGTTTTTTAGGTTTTTTGTCTGCATATAACATTCTTGAAAGTATCCCTCCCTTTTTGTATCTGTGGCCTGAATTATTTTCAATTGAATTTCAATTAACTAATTACATACGTTTGGAGAGCCCGGGCTAATTATCTTGTTTTCGCTTATTATTTTGTCATAAGAAGTTAATGTTGTCGTGGTAATTACCCCATTTGATGGACGACGAAATCGATGCTGTCAAATGAACTGGGCCTATTAATCGGCAACTCGTTGTCTGGTGACTGCCTTCTACGGACAAACTAATTAAGAAAGCGATGCATACGCAAGCGAGGGCGAGCAAAAACAATCGCCAACAACGTCTACCACTGTTCTTTATTGGTCCCACATTGAAAACTTCATTCGCTGACACAATGCATGGGCTAGTAAATCTGAGCGGATTGGAGAGTGTCAGGCGGGCTCACCTGGCAGTTGAGATTGTTAAACCTACATTGGAAAGTAATTGGATGGGGGCGTCCAGTGTTTGGAGATGTTAAATTATTGATAGGTAATATTAAAATATTCAATAGATTGCACTGGGGAAAAAATATCTTGCATGGTTACGGATAAAAAAGAAATTCTTTACCATTTCTTCTCTCACTGCTCGCGATAACTCGAAATCTGTTATCCTAGGAGGCTCAAATTTTAATCTTAAGTTTCGACTGAAGATGAATGCTCTGTTGATTTTGGTGTAAATTGTACCCATCGGAAAAATAGTTTTGGGCCAAGATCCACTTATCCAAGTCTGTTATATCATCTGTATCACGAATCGAAAGCTTGTGCTTTTTTTTTCCTCCCCCTCAATAAGAGAGATTATTTAGCAGAAGAATCTGTGCTCAGGGTACTTCGTAAGAGAAAGTTTACACTAAACCATTTAATTATTTCCGAAATGGAAGAAAAAAAAATCTAGCTCACGGATTCGGACCCAGGTCCAGATGTAAGAATAACAAAAATAAAATGGCCTATCCACACTCAAATTCGAATTGTGGTCAATGCGGTTGCTTTGACCACAATTCGTATTTGAGTGTGGATAGGCCATTTTT
The DNA here is from genome assembly GCA_023159025.1 of Thereuonema tuberculata. Classification (NCBI taxonomy): domain Eukaryota; kingdom Metazoa; phylum Arthropoda; class Chilopoda; order Scutigeromorpha; family Scutigeridae; genus Thereuonema; species Thereuonema tuberculata. The sequence continues at coordinate 67,198,258 of JAFIDM010000003.1, forward strand.
ATTTTTGTTCTAAATAGGGATTGTTCTTCAAATTGCAAAAACCAAACTATGTAAATGTGATTCATTTAAACTAATATTTACGAAATAACGAGAATAGTTGTAGTTTAAGATATTTAACAGTTAAACAGGTCTCAAATTAACAGTGAATTGTTAGCAATTAAAAAGAAGAATGTTGTAAGTCCTTATAGGATCTACAGCAACAAAATTTCTTTAAAAATTACAAATTAAATTTACCATTTTAATTTATAATTACACAGAAAACTAGTATGAAGAAGAGGAGGTTAGTTTTCTTTTCACTTAGTTTTAAAATATGCGTAACGATCGATATTAATAGTTCGTGCTGAATTTAGTGTAAATTTAGAATGGTTTAAGCAGCACAATGAATAAAAAAATTGCCATTCTGGATTAATTATAAGAGGGAATCGGAAACGGCCGTTTCGTCCTACAAGGGACTCATCAGCCCGATCCGCTCTCCCCGATTAAAAACCCAGAAAGGCAAGAACTTAAGTGAAAGTCACCGTCACCTTCACTTAAATCAAAGAAACAACAATAATAAATGTTGTGCTGTTAAACACAAAGAAAAACCTTTTCTCAATAACTGATGGGATAGAAGGCTTTTTAATTCAAGGAAATTAAGTTTCCAACGAGGTGAATTAACCTACAATGTAAATTTTAACATGCTGGAAATGTGCTTTCCAGCACGTTAAATTTATGTTGTTAGAATGGATAACTTCATATTTAAAGAATTTGGGTTTAAAAAAAAAAAGCTATTTCTATGGTTAATTATTAAGTTAATTCCTTTTTAATGAAACTGGAGTTTATTATCTTATTTAGGACAATTTGTTTCAAGTTCTTTCGCATTTCTGCTAATATATATGAATAGGATACGGAGAAACTAGTAAGAAAAAGTAGTAAATCTCTTCTTCGAAATAGGAAACGTTAACGAAACCTCCTTGCAGATATATTAACGCTCTCTAAGTGATCTATGGTAAAATCTTTTTGAGTTTTTTTTATTGCAATGTTATCAACATCAGTTGGTCATTCAGTTTTGCATTATGGTATATTTTACTGTTTTGTAAATGGGCGGAACTTTTTGAATAGAATCCCAGAATCGTGACTCCACTGCAATATCCGATCTCCGTACAGAGAATTGTTTGAGACCGTACAGAATTGATATTTCTTGGGTTCTGATGATTTTGTTCTGAGAGTGAAAGAAGATTCCATCTTGGATAAGCTAAAATTAGGCCTAAACCCTGTAAAGATGCAGTGTTTAGCCAATCCATGAGAAAGTGTCCTTTTTTATAAAGAGATTTGAAAGAAAACCAGTTGCTTCTCTTTTGCGTTACAACTTCGAAGCTTGGACTACAACGTGATGTGTTGTTAGGGAACTTTCGATAGGGTACTGTATCCATCTTTTGCCTAATAGATTAATGTTTTTGATGGCATATATCTGTATAATGACGGGAAAAAATTCGTTTGTCGATTTTTTGAGAATAATGTGTGAAATCAATTTCCTGAATATTGTTTGTTATTGTTAGACGGTCCCTCCCTAAGACATTAACTATTGAAAGATCGTTTCTCTGATGAAGTTGTCTGATAGTTGCTATTCTCTTGATGCGCGGCCATCGTATAATTAATCAATTAACATGTTAACGAGGGCCACCCTCTCTCTCTCTCTCCCTAACAAATTGACTACCCTGACCCCCGTATCCGATGTGGGACTGTTGGTTTGGCAGGTTGATGAATCGCTCAAGTAATTTCCTTTTGTTAGGTTGGCGTCCATCAGCAGACTGTTGTTCTTTTTCATCAGCTGCCTACGAAAGGTGGTTTTAAAACATATTAAAAGAATTGATTGATTAAAATTATTGGTATAGCTTTTAACTTTGCCTAGTTATTTGTACTAATAATTCAAAACACTTATTGGAACTTGTAATGATGTAAGTTATGTCACAATAGTTTTCCTTCTATTCGTATCTTGATTTTATTGATTTAACATTCCTTAATTTTTAACAAATAATTTAATAAGTTAAAATCAAGTAGTTTATACACCAAAATGAAAAAACAGATTTATTAATTGGTTCCTAAGTTGGCTAAAGGGGATATGTGACGATTTTAAAATGGACCATCAACAACCTTCCTCCAGGCTGTAACGAAGACTGTGATGAAGTCGTAGATGTTTCAGAAAAGTGTAATGAAGATGTCATTTTCAGATAATTGATTACAGTCATTTTTGAACTGATAACCTATTTCATTTATCCTTTATTTGATTAAATGAAATACCCTACAAGTTTCTTATTCTGTTTGACTATATTATCTAGAATGTATATAGAGAACGAACACAAAATCAATTGGATATAAGAAGCACAAACATTTATTTGTTTTTGTTTTTTTTAATTCTCATTATGAGCAAATGATTATAAACTCATCCGTATTATGATGATCAGTCTTCAATCCAGAGCTTCTCAACCGGTGATGCCTAAAGAAATTTTGACAGGTAATCTGTAATAAACATTTAGCTTCACACACACAGCCAAATGTTTTCATCTAGACCAAATTGTAGATGACAAATAATCTGGACAAAACACCACTGTTAGAACGAAATAGAATGTACTTAAATTTAAGGTAATATTCAGTGAAATCATTTTTAAAAATTACTTGAGAATATTAGATTGGATACAGATTATTGTAAGAGCATTGGAACAGTTCCTGCGCCGTGGGATTTTAGCAACAATGTCTGGTGAACCGCGGGATTTGCAAATATGTAAGTACGCCATGAAGCGAAAACGTTGAAAAGACTTCACCAATCCATACTATTACCACTGCAGTAGAGACCAATTTTGTTATCTTTATCTTTTTTTTTTTTCGATATACAGCCATGAGTATGATTTTTAAATTCCTTTATTCTGTTTACATTAAAAATAAATAGCTTTATCTTAGTTGCAGAAGAAGAGATCCAGGTTTTAAGCTAATGTTAGTTTCTAAAAATGAATTCATAGCTTGTAAAAATTATTTTGCAATTTATAAATAAACCAATTTATTTATTAACTGTTTTATTAAAAGTAAATAAAATGAAATTTACTTATTAACTGTTAACGATCGAATTTGTTCTGAACCATCAGTGTCTTATTCGTACTTATTTTATTTATTTATTTATTTATTTATTTATTTATTTTTTATTTTTTTACATCTTTTATTAAATTTAAAAAAAAAATCAAATAGTATACTTTTGAAAGTATAAAACCTTATTATAATGTTTTTTTTGTAATGTAAATAATTATTAAAGGTGTTTTTAATATCAAATAAAGAACAACAAGACTACGTTGTCAACAACTCGGTGTTTGTTAACAAAAATAGCAAAACAAAACAAAAAAAATTAATAAATTTCCTAATGTCTACTGAAGAGGAATTAAACTACTTTTATTTTATTTACGTTGATTGTTATAGATTACAATAAAATAATATTTATCAGTATTACAAGGTTCGCACCGTCCTTTCAAGTCCTTAAAAGTCCTTACAAGTCCTTAAAAGGCGTTTAGAGGTCCTTATTTTTGGTTTTTTTTAGTCCTTAAAAGTCCTTGATAGTCCTTGATTCTAAGGAAATGTGTACAAACCCTGTATTAATAATTACTCGTCTCGACTCATAGCAATTTGTTTGGAAATTTGTTTTGTGTGCCACGACGTTGATAATAAATTGTGAATTATTTTCTTAAAAAAGGAAAGGAAAAGAAATTAGGAGATATCAATTAAATTGGCACGTGCAAACATAAACATTGAAGTGATCTTAAGATTCACAAGATCAGAGCGTGGATTGTTGGGCTTGGATGAATCAAAAATACAACAAGAGAATGAGGTGTCAATCACTAGATACAATTCATTCCCTGGATCCTCCTCCAGGGAAAGATTGCCTGCTCTTGGAACGTGTCACGGGGAACTGTACTTGTCCGCCACCGCCGTCGGTGAGAGTGGTTTTCTGGTCGAGTGCTTCCGATAATCGGCGCGGTTTCAAAGGCCAAGACGGAAATAAGCTTTAACGAAGCAACGACGCTACTCGACAGACGGACAAGGAAACCCTTCGTGGCACATCGAACCATGGTATTAGGGAAAGGAGTAAGCTAAGATTCCAATATTCTGAAAACAGCCGTCGCGTCGTAAATATTCATGCTCTTCTTTGTAAATATCAAAATTTAGATATTTTCAAAAGATGTTGTTCTAAAAATTAGGAACATATAAGGTATCAAAAGGTATTTAAAAATAAAAAAAAATAAAAACCTCTCCTTACAGCCATCTTCAGAAGAAACAGAAATTAGGGAATACTTTTGTAGCCCTGGCAGGGCCCCCACAAGGGGAGGATCAGTTGGTCCCTTAGCACCGAGGACCGGCCTTCAAAGGGGCCCGGACTAAGGTCTTAACCGAAAAAAAATGAATTAACCTGTCACTTCTAGACTTTTTTTTTATAATTAAGTCTACATTTTGTATAAACTACTTTTCTGCTTGAATCATCTATGAATCTGTGATTTTGACCATAGCGGGGGAAGGAGGTGGGGTGCCCGTTACTGCATTTGGTATATGGGCCCTGAATTTGATGTGGGAGGCCTGAGCCCTGGGTAACCGAATCACACGCTATATTTCCAAAAATTAAATTAACCGCTATGAAATTATTAATTTCAGTGGTTACTGAAGTGAATTTAAAAATTTCAGAACAATTTTGTTTTCTTAGTAATTTAGTTTCCTGTACTAATTACATACCTACCTTGTGATTATTTTCCACATTCATGTGAAAGATTTAGTTGTCAATAAAAGAGAGGAGGCAATCAAATACATAGATACTTTTACAAGATTAAAAATTGAAAAACAAAAATTGTCCTATTTGCTTTTTTTTTTTTCTCTTCACTTTGTTTAATCTATCTATTTTTCCTTTTCTCCCTATCCTTTCTGTTATTTCCTTTTCTTCCTTTGAGGTGAATAACATTTTTTTTTACCAGTTTTTTTTAAATAAAAAATTTGTTCTGACATAAACATCAAGTCGTCAGTGAAACTGAGCTAAAGAAAAGAAAATTGTTGTTAATGAAGCTTCGGGAACAGGACTCTGTAAGTTTGATAAAAGAAATCTTATGAAATTTTAACAAGTATTGGATTTCCATTTGGTGTTATTTTCCTTAAAAGTTATTTTGATTAAGTTACACGAAGTTGCTCAGAGAATGTTTTTTTAAAAGAAAAAGATCAACGCAGCTTTTGTGCCTTTAAAGAAAAGAACTGACACATTCGAAACTGGTGTGGACGACCCTCATGGGCAGCCATCCACAGTTAAGGCTCATAACGTTTTTACATTGTACACTTTTTCTTAATATAAAAAGAACAAATATATGATTATATATTTGCAATGAAATTTTACAGAAGTATAAATGTTGTATTTAAATCCTGTTTACTAATTGAATTAGGGATTCGTCATATATTTTCATCATAGTTAAAATTTCATTATAGAAGTTTATTGCTTAAACTTTAAACTTCGCTTTTTTATTTGCTGAGCAGCAGATGAGATCTTTTGTTCTTATTCCTTGGATTTCCACAAATCAAAAGGATCTCGCTTTTTTTTTTTTTCTTTTCTTTTTTTTAGGGCAAACGATTTTCTCGAGGAGAACATTCGATCGCCTGTTAACAAGAGTTTCTTGTGAAGAACTCTTCCTTTCTTGCCTTTTTGACATTCAGATGGGTTTTTCCTCCTACGTACTTTTCTTTCTCTGGATGTCTTCATTTTTTTTACCTCGGGCGGCGGCTGAGGCGAGTGGGAGAAAAAAGAAAACAGATGAACAGTGAAATAATTCTCAAGTCGTACATTAACCAACCAACGCTGCCTCATTAATAATAATAAGCAATGGCTGCCACACAGTAAACAATAGATGGTCTCATTTACAAGAGGTTTCTTCGAAGGAATCTTTTATTTAAACAGTAGCCGAAACTTTGCTCTGAGTGATGCTGTTTTTTGAGGAAATAACAAATTAGATACATAAACGCATTTCAACATATTTTAGAGATATGTCTGAGTGAATTATGATATTTTCCTGTGGACACAATAGTTCAAATAGTACTGATATATACTGAAATACAGCGAATTTCAATAAGAGTTTAATCCTTTTATTTAGGTACAGTTTGTTATTTATAGATAAATTTTAAGGATTCAATTAAGATGATAATAGATATTTTAATTCTAACAATAAATGTTTCAAATAAGTGCACCATTATCTAGAGCTGATTGCTTGTAGCTTCATTTTCAGCAACTTATTGAAATTTTCAGCTTTGGGACTTGATAACTCTAATAATAATGTAGTGAAATTATTTAAATTTGATATTAGAGAGTTTAATTACACTATTTGGACTTTGAAGTAAGTTTGCTATGTAGATTATTTTTACATGAAAATTTGTAAAGGTGTGGGGGAAATTGGTAACAATTTTGAATTTGTTTCTCTTTAGATCATACATACATGAGAGAGAGAGAGAGAGAGAATATTCAAATTTTTATCAAGATTTATTATCATCTACGTTTACTACATATAAGATAAGGTGAGGTAAGGTATATTCGTGATATTGTAACAAAGAGCAAGGCTCCACATATGTAGATCGTACATTATACTATAATTTTTGTTATAGTAGTTACACTATGAACAATTTGTATTAGAATGCGTTAATATTCTTAATGCATGCACAGGTAATTTCGTGATAGTAGGCAGGTAAGTTCACTATAACACTTAATGATTAAAATTGTACATAATGTAAAGACAAATGATTAATAGTGAATCTAGGAACAAAGTAATATTAAACTGAAATCAAGAACTGCATTTTTTGCGTATTGATGATGATTAATTGGATGTTGTACTTTGCTATGTAATTTTATCAATTTAGGCTGAAACTAATTCCTTCTTGAAATAAAATAAAGAAAGTCATGAAGTAGTTTTTTTTTTTTTTTTTATATTATCTATTCATATATTTATCTTTTAGAGGCTTTTCTATTCTTTTTCAGAATATTAACAAAAATCCCTCTTTAGCTTTCTTTTCCTTGAAGGGAAATTTCTACTTCCATAGCATTTTCTATTTTAGTAATTGTGAGATTGTGTTCATTATGGGATCAGGAGCTTCAAGATTGTTATTTGTAGATGTGGTGGTTGTCATCTGACTTGTTCTTTATTAGTGGTACTTGTCTATTCTGAGCCTGTGTTCTTGTTTTTCCTACGGGTTTACCTGAATGGTTTATATGTGTTGGAGTCAGTAGACGCTACTTGATTCGGCTTCTCTTGTTGGAGCTCATTAGTCTCTAATGAGAACCCAAATGTATGAGTCTCAGCCCACGCTCAAAAACCACAGACGGCCACTTGGTAGAATTAGTTCTGTTTATTAAATTCAGAAGGAAATGCTTGTTTTGGTCGCTGCTACTTTTCTTCACTTTTCTTTCTCATTATTTTTTATCTCACGAAACAGATGTCGGAAGGTGATTTGCTGCCTTCCAGTTGTAATTTAAAAGTTGAGTTATTTCTATTTTTAAATAATATTCAAAATAAAACACCAATATGATTTTTAAAATAAGTAATTTTATAAAACTACTTACGTGTCAGGCTAAATAGTTAATGAAAACTAAATTTCATTAACTAGATTCCATTGGAAACTGTTAACGGAATCTAGTTTTCGGATTCGTCACTAAAATTGAGAAAAAAAATCAAAAGCGCTAGTGGTTTGTATCAGTTACTTCAAACTGCATCGTTGGTAAGCCACTTCAATCATTTCTCATAATCTAGAGAGATGTTTTTCAAGGGAAATTGTTGATTTACCTTCACTTTACCAAAATCGTAACTTTCAAGCTTTGCCTAAACACTGGTAAATAATTGTACATATTCATCGTCAAAACAAAAAAATATAAGAATTTGCTTAGAAATTATTCTATTTTTGATAGTAACTAGATAAAATTGTTATATTTGTAACTTATATTTTTATTTATACGTACAGAGTCCGCCAAAAAAAAATGCATAAACACTTCAATATAACTTTATTTTTTTGTATATTGTATTTGTAGCTTAATTGTTTTCTTCTATCTTTTTCATACGTTCTCATTTTTCTAATTTTATTTATTATTAACAAATCTCATATTATTCTATTAGATTAAACTTAAACTAAACTTTGGATTAGAATTCTTTAGATGTCTTTCTTTTTTATTTTTTAAATATTTCGTGGGTGTACAAGCTGAAGGGTACGATTTACTAAAATGGAATTAAGATTAAACAAAAATGCCTTAAATCAAAAAAAGAGATTAATTAAGAGAAATTTGTCTGAGAAAGAAGATTTTGTATAAAAGTTGGAACCTATATTAATTGTGTTTACAGTCTAGAAAGGCTGATGTTGTGAAGACTGTGTTTCTATTGTAAGTATAGTTTATTTTATTATTATTTTATTAACACGTTTTTATTAACTCGCTTTCTTGTCTGTCTGTTTGGTTGGTTGGTTGGTTGATTGGTTGTTTGTTTGTTTGGTACAAATTTTGTAATTTATATTAAACTAACTTCCTGATGAGCTACAGACTTGAAACTTTAAACATAGCTCAGAACTGGATGATAATTCAATGTTAACCCTTTATCTCCCTTGTCCACTTAAATGATATTTTTAAAAACAGTTTCCTCATAAATCTACAGTAATAATATTCCTTAAGCGTCATTGCATTTACATAAAATCGTGTAGTTAGCATTTTTGCCGGTAGAGGTCAGTGATATTGAAACAAAAGGCGACCGTTTCATTGACCACTACCGCTATTTTCTCCATCGCTTCGACAAAATCGAAGGCTATTATGAATTAAGTATCACAGTGAGGAGATTATCTTTCCAAAATAAACAATATTTTTACTGAAATAAATTAACTCTATGCGTCAGAAAGTGCGGATATCAACTTTTTAAAGAGAATTTACATTTGTTATTGAATCGACACTCGCGCAAGGTATTAGGTTTATCATAAAAATGAATATTCCATATTTACAAATCTGTCATAGGATTTTTTTTAGTTTTAATGGTTAAGTAATAATTATTAGAATATTTAATAATTTATAATATCAGTTCAAGCTAGAAGGTTTATCGTGAAAATGAATATTCCACTATTTATGAAAATGCGAAAAGAGTTCATTTACTTTTTGATGATTTTTTTTTTTTTTTTTTTAACAATTAACTGATATCGTATTTACTTAATCTCATCAAATTGTTTAAAATCGATTGAAAAAATATCATACACACAAGTCTAAAAAGCAAAAAATAATTAAATTACAAAAAAACGTTTTTTGAATATACAACGCTTTTAAAACGGACTAAAAAAGTATACAATAATTAATTACAAAAAAATGTTTTTTTTTAATATACCACGTTTTTAAAACGGACTAAAAAGTATAAAATAATTTTTCCTAGCCCCATATACATTCCTAACCCCATACAGATAGTCCTGAAAATTTGTGATTGTACAGCTTTAATAGCTATGAAAATACTTGTAAGATTTAAAACGAAAACGTGGGGCGCAAGATAATATACACTGCCATCTCAATTTATTATCTATTGCAAGATAATATACACTACATCCATACCATCTCAATTATCTATTGCATGCGCCCCACGTTTTTCGTTTTAAATCTTACAACTATTTTCATAGCTATTAAAACTGTACAATCACAAATTTTCAGGACTATCTGTATGGGGTTAGGAATAAATAAGGGGCTAGGAAAAAATATTTTATACTTTTTAGTCCGTTTAAAAACGTGGTATATTAAAAAAACTATTTTTTGTAATTAATTATTTTTTCCATTTTAACTGTGCGCGAATTCTGACTTACTTTATGAAGTAATTGTTATTTTAGTGAAATAACAGTTCGAATGAAATTGATTGATGAAATTACAAGAAAATTAGTAGAACTAATTATTGGAATTAGCGACTGTCGCAGTGGATCGAAATTTTGAATTGTAGGGAAGTATTTTTAAAATAAAAGACTAAGCGCGATTCTTCTTTGGATCTCCGCTACCCAAAATAAATATGCACAAGTTACAGACGTATTACCATCTGAGAAATCGGTGAAAACATGTTGTTTCCTCTCGTTCCCCTTGGACTGTTATCACCTGGAGGTATATCCTTATTCTTTTCTTGAATTCTTGCCAATAAATTTATATACCGGTATTTAGAAATATCCGATTATTTTATGTTCTGTTTCAATAGTGCTGACTAAATGGTGCTTTCCTTTAAATTTTATATTTTTTCCGAGTTTATGGAAAATCAGCCTCATATTGATTAATCAGCCTCAAGTTGCTTGTCATGTCTGTTGTTTGAAAAAAAAAATATTTAAATCGTAATAATAACTTAATAATCTAGTTTTTATCTTCTCAATTCTTCTGCTTTTGATTTTAATATTAATTTTGGTTAATCTACATGAGAATGTAGATCAAGGGATGAGATACCTTGATTGGAGGAGTCCAGTTCGATTCCCGGCGATGATACTTTTTCCCTTGATTCTTTCTCCTAGGGTTCATGTAGTCTTATCTGACATGGGTATCGGGTTTCTTTCTTTGGGGGAATTAAAGGCGGCCAGGCGTTGAGCTGACCTGAACTTAGGCGTAAGTAGGCATATAGTGGGATACTTGAACTTCTAATTTGGAATTGAGGATCCGAATTCGATTCCCGGGAAAATGCATATTTCTTCTATTTAACTTAGGCCTATTACATTTTTTTTTTCTTTTTTTCAGGTTATTGAGTAAAGCTATTTTCTTACAGTCCTTCTGAATAATGGTAGTAAGTTAGAGCAGTGGTCGGCAACCTTTTATTGTAAGAGGGCCAAATATGTTATGTGGGGATTACTGCGGGCCGCACATGGGCCAAATCTTATTTTAACAACCAAAAAAAAAAAAAAATCTTCCAACAAGCCTCGCGGGCCGCGGGTTGCCGACCGCTGAGTTAGTGATTTATATCTTCTGTATATTAAAGAGAAGCATTCTAATTTTGCTATGGCGTTTACATTAAATGTGACTTATTTTCCTTGTGAATTCTTACTTTCCCTAAAAATAAGGAAATAAACTCTTGGAGATTAAAGTAAGTTGGGGGGGGGGGGGTTGTTATACAGTGTAAAGATTAATTAACGAGGCTTCGCAGTTACGCCTCTTCACAATAAATTTCTCGTGTTATGTGTTTCCCTGAAGCCCCTTGGCCCACTTCCGAGGCCTGTTAGGGTCGGTGCTTCTGGTACAGTATCTCCGGTGAACCATTACATTTCAATTTTGGTAATTGGACAACACTGGTTCGTAATTGACAGAGGCATCGAAACTAGCGGGAGAAAAAATTTAGATGATGGAGGAAATAAAAGAAATAATTTATTAATTTTTAAGAAATGTATCTGATAGAAATTGACTATTCCGCAAAACATTTAAAAACTGCGAACCTTTGAAAAGCAATAATAAAACAGGTGTTAAGCGGGGAATCCAACTGATAACAATGCAAATTTGACAATGATTCGTTATATCAGAGCTGATTAGTATTAAATTCATGTCCTCAAAGCACTCGGAGAAAGTGTTTCGCTTTCAGAATGACATCAACGAGAATGAAGAATAGAAATTTGAAACTGATGAAATTCCTTTTTGATGATCTAATTTTAGGTTTCAGCATCACTGGTTTAATTCCTATAATGACGATGGATATTCTAATATGAAACCTCAACAAAAACTGAACCTCATCTGCCTACATTGTAACCCGATCCTTTGCTTAGAAACAAAACTAATTATATAAGATTGGGATTATTATTATAAATATAGAAATATCTTGAAAACAAAACATACATCTTTTCTATGAGAAACTAGAAAACATTGATTAACTTGAATGATATGTTTTTCATTTTTTCCAATTACCAAGTATAAACCTAAATTAAATTGTTATATTATTACTTTTTCTCCGGTTATTTCTTTTTTTTTTTTTTTTTTTCCATCATTTTAGTCTCAAATTCCAGTTTAATTCAAGTCAGATCGAGTTTCAAATAATATTCATATGTTTTAATTATTAGAATATAAACGGAAGATACGCGAATTAATTCAGGTCATCAAAAATTGATGATGAATCATTATTATGATGAATTTGATTTTGAGGCTTCCCTCCATCTTCAAATCACTTAAATTCAATCTCCTTAAGCTTGTCTTTAAAGTGAGGTGTAAAAAAAGAAATAGGTGAGAATGGTTTTATTTTGGAATAAATTATGTAAAACTATGTCGGCTATTAGTTTTGGTGTTTTGTTTTGTTTTTCTTGTTACTTTTTGGAAATTTCATATCTTTTCACTCATTTAGTGATTCTTCTGTTTAAACAAAATGGAGAATGTGTGTGTGTTTCTGATTGTGAGAGAGTTTTTTTCGATAGAACTAAAATTTTAATTTTTAATCCTAACTTTTTAACTTCTAAAAATAATCTTTTTTTAATTAAATTAGATTAATTTTTACTTATATAAATCCGTTATATAACACTGGAGCTTTTTTAGAGAATCTTTAAAACCATGCTAATTATATTGATTTGGCTGCCAAAATGTACATACCACTGAGAAACAGATTTACTCTTATCAAGGGTACAATATAAATAACATTTGAGAAATTATTCGGTAAATAGAATTGGTAAGTATTGGTTACAATTGCTCTTGAGCTAGAAAACGAAGATTCTCATTCCCATCTCCTCAGTTGCAGTTGAATCCGAAAGGACCTATTAAATATTACTATTTATCGGAAGGTTTTGTTCCTTGGACCATTATTATTATTATTATTATTATTCTCTTTTCTCATTTTAATCCAATGGATATCAATGAATGCACGGACAGTTGTCAAATGCACCCAAGTTATTCCAAACTAAGGAATCTTCTGACAATGTGACACGAGTCTAAAATTACAGATTTCTGCATTTCTTTTGCCACAGGTCTTGCTTCTAGAAATGGAGTTAACTGGGAAAATTCCAGTCGCCTATATAACTATTGGCCTAATGTAGCCTCTATTCTTTATTATTATTATTTTGTAAAAGTTTCAAACCATGGGTTTCCCCAGCAAAGATAATATGGCGGGTCAAGGACCAAAGCGCATATTGCCAAGTGTAAAAAAAAAAAAAAAAATAGTATAGAAGAATGGTTAGAGATGTGTGGTTGTGTCCATAAATTTCCTAACTATGCGTGTTGTGTTTAGTATCACAGCCTTCTGGAGTTGTCCGTAAGTGTTTTTGTGAAGTCCTAGTGTGCTGAGACTGTGGTGCAATGTGTGAGGCACCAGACCAGTGGCGGACAGGACGATGGTACAATACGTACTCGATCCTGCCTCCACTGCTTCTGGAGCTCGTGTGCTAGATCGGTGTATTTACTGATTTTTGTCTGCGTGATATTCTTGCTGACAGGCTCTGCAATATCAATTATTTTATTATTATTATTATTATTATTATTATTATTATATATTTTTCAAACCAGTTTTGCTTTTTAATTTCTGAAAAAAATTGATTTCTGAATTTGGGCTTTTTTATTTTTTTTAAATCACAGTTTCAATTAGAAAACTAAGGAATCTTTTATTATAATCATTAATCTTTTAACTTCTTTCTCTATATTTTTAATAAGTTTAATTTTTCAGGTTTTCAGGCTGTATATAATAATTTTATCATGAATATTAGTTTTCTTTACCCTCTTCCCCGCCACATCACCCAAAAAATTAGGAATGATTCTTTGAGCCGACATTTTTGAGACATCCTGTGCAAAATGTATTTTGGGACAGTTCTACAACGAATATTTGAATGTTTCAATGATCAGAGGATGAGATTTCTCTATAGTTTTTGTAATTTGGTCACAGGTTTCTTTAATGCACATGAAGATTGTTATTACGCTGAAGGTAAATATTATTCAATAAGTGATTCTATTTAATGCTGAATTCGTAAATACATTGGGAAATTGTTTTATTCACTGGGTCGTCGCTTGTGTTTTACGTTCTGTGTGATTGTATCAAAAAAAAAGTAATTTTGTAAAATTTAGGAATGATTTGGAATCTTTAGAAATATGTAAACCATTTCTGTTCAAGTAGCTGTGGAATGCGTGGGAGTGCGAATGATTGCAGTTCATTCACCTGCAACAGAATTAGGTTTCTTCGTATCTGGTAGAAACTCTGTCTTTAGCCTATTTTTTTTTTCTTCTTCTTTTTCTTTCGTTCTTTCTCTTTTTCTTCTTTCTCCGCTTTTTCTTTTAATTGCAGGTTGGAAAAATCAACCACATTGTGGTACAATAAACGAGGAAAAAAAATTCAAACAATGGTAGAATTTCGTAATTACCATGAAACAAAATGCATTCTGTCAGTTCAGTTCATTTTGAGAATATTTAACTTTTAAAACAGTCGCTATATTTTCTTTTTCCATTTTCTCTTCCTCTGCATTGATTTTTATATAAAATTAAATAGACCTACTGGTTGCATGTGTCTTATGAATAAGAAAACGATAGATTTGTTGGTTTGAAAGCAGATAAACAATAAAAATATTTTATTAATTTAATTCAAAATTTTATTAATTAAAGCATTCATTTTTTTATTTACATCTTAAAGTTTTGGAATTTCAGTCATATTTTGGTGTATTTGATCTAATTAATTAGCAAATTTATTCAAACATTGCCAAAAAAGGATAGTAGTATTTTTTACGATGTAGTATTTTTTCATTCTATGATTTAATATAACGAAGGTTAATAATATCGTAAGCTTTTTATAACTCTTTGAGTTTATTTAGTTTAATTATTGTTTAATTATTTTATTTTATTATTTGTAGTTTTCTTTGTAACCTGCTTTGCTTGTTTTTCATTGAATCACTTAACAACCATCAGGTCTTTTAAATTACTACTTGATAATTTAATAAAAATTCTTAAGGTTCCACAAAGAACTTGGAGGATTCTTTGGCTATTTTTTTTTTTACCTACAAGAGGGATCTAATTAATTTCAAGAAGATCCGATCACTGGTAGAAGAAATGAAATGAAATGGAATTGATTTTTGGATGAAACTATTTCAGATACAAGTTGAATAATTTTCTTTACTTGTTTCGAGATAATGTATTCATTGGTTCATATTTAGTTGTGAGAGCGGATTATAAAAATGTATTCACATACAGAAACGACAGTTGCACGAGGCTATCTTTCCTTCAGAAAGTAAGCTTAATGAAAAATAAGCTATTGATTGGACTTTTGTAAATTTGTGTTTAATTGTTTATTTTGTGGGGATTTTCCAAATACATTAAATCCAGTAAACGTGCCCCCTCCCCCCTTGATACAAAGGTTCAGTAGCTTTCAACCTATAATGCTCACACTTTGAGCGAATTTAAGCCTGAGATTGAGTTGTTTCCTGTCTAGAAATTAATCATTGTTAATTATGTTGCTGTCAGTTACTTTTTGGTGTTCATTTCAAATTACCTTTCAATCTTTCTTCGCTGTAACAGGTAAATTATTCCATCAAAAACCTCTGCCGTAGACGGAAACAAAATTGCCCCAACACGTTAAAAATCCCCCTCCCTCCCTCCCAATCTCATCCATCTCTGTTTCGTTTAAAACTCGCAGTGGAGGCAAAACCGTCCTTCTTTAACTATGCTCATTACCACTTCGTGTTTGCTCAGATAATTGACGTTTCCTGCAATCTGTATGAAATTCCACCATGATTAACGTCTCCGATAAAGTCCAAGGACCCGATCGGAAAGAGAGATTTACAGTGATTCTGTAATTTTCCCCATCAGGAATATTTCTCTCAACTCATTCATTTAGCCCGTCTACTACATTCCTCCTAACATACTTCATTTATTAGAAAAAGCTAGGAAAGTCTTCTTTTTTTTTTAAATCAGTGTTGAAGGGGTCTTTGTATTTAGAAGTCCTTTGGCGCCTTATTCGAGAGATCACATTTGTTGTGCACGTCCTTGATCTTAATCTTCCCAGAATGTTCAGAGCATTATCACAGCTATAATTTAGGCCTAATAAGCATTGGATTCTTGCCATTAATTTTGTCTTTCCTTTAATTTTCATCATTGCTATGATTTCTTGTTTTATTCCATTTTCTGAAGTTAAACTAACGCAGTTTTAGATTTTTTTTCAAGATATCTTTACCCCAAAGCTAAGACCAAAAATTATTTCTGAAATCTACAAAAAGAAAAAAAAAAAGGATTGATTAATTAAATTCATCCCCTCTTTTATTTTAGTTTTTTAAATATTTCTTTGTATTAATATTTATAAATTATTATTTTATATTTTCATTATTTTATTGTTTTGGTTAAAATTAAATTTATAGTATTTTCTAAAACTTTATTATTATTATTCACTGTTTATCCAATACAATTCCATAGGCGATAACTCTTAATATATTCATATTTATTTAAAACGAGCTTGCAATATGTATTTTATTTTTAAATATATCCAAAAGATAAGTGATACTGAGTTATTAAAAGCTACGTCAAAGCAGTACTGATAATGATAGCGTACGTTAACAGGAAACATGGGAATCATTTCCTACTTTTTGCCCTCCAGTGACTCAGTGTGTTTCAAGTCTTGAGGTTGTTTATTTATTTATTTATTTTATTTTCTTTTCTTTCTCTGAAAAAAAAAAAACCTAATAAATTTTAGTTGTTGAAGTTTAATTAATCTAACGTAAAAACAAATAGTAAATTCCGAAGAAAAGTCTAACCTATCTTGGGTTCACAATTTCTGTCGGTTCGATATTAAAAACAAATTTGTTATTAACAAAAAAATTAATAGATTTATTTTTTTCTATGAAAATAAATAAAAAGGACTTCTCTATTCTAATTTGAATCAGATTTTTAACCATTGATGATAAACATGGATTTTTCTAAGCCCTGACACTGCAACTTTTCAGAATTTTTCAATTTTTAAGAAATTTTTCATATTCAAGAACTGTTAGTAGTATTTTTTTTTCTACAAATACTGCTGATGTATAAGTATTGCATAAAAACCAGAGGAATCTATTAATTAAAGTGGTTCGTTGTGAATTTCAAGCCTAGAGTTGCAAAAAAGAACAAATCGTTTACCTTTAACCTTTCCAATGAGCCCTTTTTGACAGTTCTACTAAATAAAATAATAATGCTAGAGCTCACAAAACAATCGCCTGAAGTTTGACTGCTCAGTAAACAGTTGCCTATAAATCAGAAGCAGAATTTTTTATAAATAAAAAAAATTAGAAAAAAATATATGATTTTTTTTTACTCGCAAAGATTGATACTTATCAAAATGCTAAATTTTATCAAAATCAAAAATTGTGAGGCGACGAATTAACATGGAATGACCCTGTGGCGCCTAATCTGCGCCTCTGGAATATGCGTAATCTAACCTATACCAAAAACTGCGGTCGCCTGACGATTCACATATTCGAATGAACCAGTTACGTAAGAAGGTATGATGGTGTGCCTAATAAAGTGGTACCTCAGTGTATAGTTTGACATCCTAATGCCCAAGTGCACCAAACTTCAGTTAACTTTGATGACTGCAGTTTGGACGGAGCTAAAATTAGTGGGGGGGGGGGCTGCTCCAGAAAAA
>JAFIDM010000003.1:67216218-67242150 GCA_023159025.1 Thereuonema tuberculata
CTAATTTTAGCTCCGTCCAAACTGCAGTCATCAAAGTTAACTGAAGTTTGATGCACTTGGGCATAAGCCTATTTGATGATATTACTTCCAGCAAAGCTGTCTGTCTGCCAGTATTCTTGTAAAATCTTCTGTTAAATTATGACGACAGATAATATATTTCTATTCCTTTAGATGCAATGAGATCTGAAAGCAAAGATGAAGCCATTTATTGAAGTAGTCTTTTTTTGCTACTCCATCACATTCATGGAAATTTGCAGACATCTTCCTTACCCTTCGAATTATCGAAAACTTGAATTTGATGATTAGGATTGATTAAATTAAAATATGCTTTTTAATTATCAGAGTAATCTAATTTAATAAATTTAAAAGGCAACAGCTGTTATCAAGGGACATTGAATTATAAGATTAATTAAAAAAATAATAAGGTTATTTTCAGTTTTTTTATTGTGATGGGTTTTAATAATATTAATAGGTTTCTCATCAGAGTTAAGCACAATTAGATGGACAGTGAATTTCTATTATAGAGATATTGTTTAAATATTTGCTTTTACTATTAAAGTAATTTTATTTTTTCTAACTAAAGTTTTAGTAGAATAACAAAGAGCTAAATGTACAGGGAGGGAAAGGGGAGAAAAAAAAATGCTCTTCATTTGTCAAAAAGGGGTGGAATCTCATCATCCTATGGCAAGGAGGGGGGGAAAAAATCTGCCCCTTGAGTTCCATTTTTTTTTTCCTACCCTTTTTTTTTTATGGAAACAAATTACGTGAAATAAAAGATAATTTAAGAGATCAATCCCCATTTTCTGAAATTAATTTCCTGAAGGCGAAAAGGAATTACACACAATTGAGTGACATTTACAACTGATTCAAAGGAGGTAGAAGTTTATTAAAAAAGAAAAAATTGTGAAATTGACTTTGGATAGCGTTGGATTTAATTTTGAACTCATTAGATAAGTGCTTTTCATTACAATTTTATAACTCGTCAGACATTTATAGTCCTTGACAAATTTACAGGAAATTTAAGAGTTGTGAGAAAAATAATAATGATTGTTTTTACTAAATGGGATACTTGAGTATGTTGTTTATTTTTCTCTGCATATTTGATTTATGTTTCTAGTTTTTGTAATTAAAGTGATTTGACAGTAGGTTTAATACTTTTTTATTTTTACTTAAATTGTTATTACAGTAATAGGATGGAGTACTTCAATAAATTATTATGAATTATTATGCAGTTCAGAAGTTGTTGTTTTTTTAAAGTTCTTTTTTGTTGTTGTTATCTCTGAAATCATAAAAATAGTTTGCACTTAAAAAGGAAAAAAAAAATCAGAAGTTCATTTTGATAGTGAAAAATATCGTAATTAATATTGATTAATTGCTGTTAATATTGAAATTTTTTAAAAAAATCAGTTAAATGATAACATTTCGTTGAGGAAATTATGATGTCTGTCTTTGTGCAATTCTATGGAAGTCTTTGATTAAGACAAGGGAATTTAATGAAGTATATTTTGTACCATCTAAATTTAAGAAAGCAATTCACAATATTCGCTTTGTACTTCTAAGCGAGTGAATTCATAAAAATTCCACTCATGAAAGGTTATTTAACAAGAAGCAAGCTGTGATGGACTTGTGAAGGTAAGAAGTTTACTTGAAAGAACAGCTGTTATTGTCGTAACGAGTCGTACAGAATTCTTAATTAATAGTTATATATCGTACAATTTCTAAATGTATTCTTTTAAATCAAATCAAAATGATGGTGTTTCTTTTATTGTCATTCGAAAACAACCTTGCTGTACGGGAAGCTTTCGTCTATACATTATTTCTTATGGTTCTTCTGTTATTTCTTTTGACGTTATTTGATTTGAAATTATAATTACTGGTCATTTCTTCTCGAATATCCCCCCTCGACAAGAGGGGGCAGTCAAGCTTTTAAAAACTATTACTTGGGCTTTTTTAATTTTTGTATTTTTTTTTTATTATTATTTAAGGATTACATTAAAAATTAACACTAAGCTTATTATCAACAGGAAAATTTCAATTCCCTCCAAATACTTGTCTGCAATTTTAGGGCAATATATTTTTAAAGCCTCTCCACAATTACTGCTTCATTTATTAATTAATTTTAGTTGTTAATTCTTGAGTACTAATAGTAAAAAGTATTTCATTTGAATTTGATGAAAGTTCTTTTATTTCCCACGCTGAAGTCCAGTGGTTGCTTCATTCACCTATTCATCAGTGACTCCAATAATGGCACCCATTCGACTGTAAGTGATGCTTCCGGTGTTGGGGCCTGAGGGAAAGAAAAAAACACGTGATTTAAGGAAAAACAGGAAAAAAAAAATCTTAGTTTTTCATTGTAAATTTACCGTGATAAATCTTAATTTTGTTGCAACGTAACAAAAAATAAATAATATATAAGTTTTAATGTTTCTGACAACATTTGGAAAATAATTTACAGTTTGAACATAATTTTACAGTTGCCTGACAGTTAAAAGATATGTCGGTATCAGTGTTCGGAATTATCAATTCATTTGATTTGACGAAGGTTTGCAACCCCGAAACTCATGTACAGTATTTCAAAATAATTTTAAGCTTAGTGTACTTACTTTAAATGTATTGTCTTTTAAATTATTTCTGAGTTATTTCATTTTGCATTTTTTCTCTTGACCATGAGTTTTAGCACGAATTCATTTTGGGAGAAGATGAAAATTTCTGTAATTTGCTTCTTTGCTACATTAATTTAAGTCTGAACAATGTCAGAGGAATCTCTTCTAAATCCATAGTACAGTCTTTCCTAGGTCTCTCTACCGTTGAAATATGAATGTCCTTGTGTAAGTAAATGTAAAGAATTTGGATTCTGTTGATCAGTTTCCTTTCAATAGCTAGCATTGCAGTTTTACTGACTTCACGAAATTGTTGTATCCTGGGAGAGTGGAGTTTTAAATTTAACTTAATTGGAATTTTTCTTCTTTAATTTTCATTAAAAATTAGGCAATTATTGTTAGGCTTTCTCCTATTCGCTGAATTTCGAATATTTAAACTTGATTTTCGTAAAGATTAGATCCAAGGTAAAGTAAAACTCTAATCAATCTAATCAAGTTAGAGATATGGAATTTAGAGAACTTCAATGTATTTTGTGACCCCACAAAATTTAAGCCATTGATAAAGTGCCTTTGAAATCAAAATATCTAAACTAAAATCTAATTAATATTGAAGTAGAAAAGTAATTAAACTTTGGATTATTATTTTTTGGATTATTATTTTATAAATTATAAATTATAAATTTTGGATTATTATTTTTTTTTCGCTTCCTCAGTGTTTGGGTCTTTGTGTAAATAAGTCTTTAACTGTAAGATCTACGTCAAACCAATCTATTTCGATTTGTGATTTAACCTTTAAATATAACGTTGATATATGTGATGTTCATAAGATTTCAAAACGATCGCTCAACGATCAGTGATTGGTCACCACACACACTAGAGCATTGCTGGACAAAGCGTGGACAGTGAAATGCAAAATTATAACATGTTTTGTTGAAACTAGAAATCGATATTGTTACACGATTGCTGGATAATAGAAAGTATTGAGAATTAATAATGCTAATACTACTAAAAGAGCTTAAGTATTTTCATTAAAGTGCCAGATTAATGATATAAGTAGAATTGTGCTTTAAAAGATGATTTGGACGTCTTGGGAAATCTTCTTGAAAAGCAAGTTATATTTAGTAGGCAAGCACAATTTCTCCTTAATTTAGCTTTGATAAGCTTTCCGATTATCAAGAATATACTAAAACCTGCCTTTTCATCAAGTGAATCCTACCGCTGTATTTCGATCTGTGTTTCTGGGCTGTAATTGTCTTTCTTTCACCATACTTTGGAATTGCTCGTATTACGGCTGAAACATGTATTGCCATAAATTTTACACCCATAAAAAAAAGAGCAACGGAATTGTATTTGTTCTTGAGGAAGTTAATATACTCGTACTCCACTAAATCACACAAATAAAATCGCAGCTTTACTACGTAAATATAAGATAAAACTTAATCATAAAAATTGGCCCAACTAATTAACAATAATAAAACCGCTTCCTGTGCAATGAAGTAACCATACGGTTCCTTCGCTTGTCATTACTTTTTTTAATGTTCTTGGCCGCTCCTTCCTCGTTTTGTACCGACGTTAAAAATTGACAATGACTCTTCGGAAGACGGTGACTTGCTTCGTCGACCGGTAGCTCCGTCGTAAATCCAAGTTCTCCCCATGATTTACAACAGCTGTTAAATTTTTTTGTTTCCCTCCTCGCTGCGATTGGGACGAAGATTTTTTCCTTCCTTTCTTTTTCTTATGCGGCCGTACAACTTTAGATTTGCTGTATTTTTAAATAAACATTGTTTAATGAGAATTCTCCTAATCCGCCTTTGCCTTTTGGTGATTGGAGAAGCACGAATGGGTTCGTAAGAAAAATTAAGTAATAATGGTAAGTGTTTTTTTTTTTTTAGAAGCAAGTTTAACGTCCGTAATCATTCATAAATGGAGAGAAATCGCCAACCGGACAATAAATATGCCTTCGCCCATAGAGCCAACATCAAAGAGAATTCTGTACAATTGTTTTATCCTTATTGGGGAATCATCAGCAGAATCTACTCGTTGATGTTTGGCTCGCCGCGCGAAAGCTCTACCCAAAAGCAAATGCGATCCCACGAATGGCCCGCCGGGATAAACAACAATAAAATAAAAAATGATCCTGAATGATTACGGACGTTAAACTTGCTTTCTATTGAATTTTTCAATTTGCCTATTTGTGATTAATTTCCTTAGTGCCTTTCAGTGAGAGGACAAGGGGTTAATATTGTGGATCTTTCAGGATCATTTTTTATTTTATTGTTGTTTATCCCGGCGGGCCATTCTCGGGACCATGTATGCTTTTGGATAGAGCTTTCGCGCGGCGAGCCAAACATCAACGAGTAGATTCTGCTGATGATTCCCCAATAAGGATGAAACAATTGTACAGAATTCTCGTTGATGTTGGCTCTATGGGCGAAGGCATATTTATTGTCCGGTTGGCGATTTCTCTCCATTGTTTTTTTTTTTTTTTTTGTTCTTTTTTTAATTAAGATTCTTATTTTGTGGGGGGAAATGTGCGACTAAATCTTTTTTTCTATTTTATTTGGTGATTAATGAAATTCAAGCAATTCAATAAAAATATAATATCGGAAAGAATCGTGAGACTTAAAGATCCGGAGCCGTCAATAAAAATATCCGTCGTTTGTTGTAGGACAATTTAAAAATTGTTTCTTTCGGAACAGGCTAAATAGTTTACTGAGTAGATTTAAATGTTTCCAGCGTCATTACAGAATTTTTGACCACGAATTTAATGTTGATTTTGTGCTTAGTTAGCCTAGTTTGTTCTAAAAAGATTTTAACTGAGTTCTCTTTGAATTACTATTAATCTTACTATTATTCAGTAAATATTAAAGTAAAACCTCTTTTCCCAATCTATCAGAATATTACTAACATTTATGATCAATTATTATTAATATTTTATTTTATTTTTTCAAATTATTTTCCCATTCTAAATAACGGATTATATTCTAATAAAGAAACACAGTTAGTGAAGAATTTTAAGAAAAAGTAAAGTAGTTTGTTTGTTTGTTTGTTTTTAATTACATAAGTTAGTTTAACAAAATGTAGACAAAGCTGTTATTTTTTTGTGATTGAATTGTATCTAAATTAATTTATGATGCTTTTTTTGTCGTTTTTTTTTTTTTCATTTCCTTATATTCAACGAAATAAAAGAAGTGTCTAATGTCAGTTTTATTTTATAACGAATCAAAGCAGAGATGAAGAGCTGATTTATTAAAATAATGGTTTTTATTTGATTTCTTTGTGTTGAGTGTTTGAGGTCTTTCTTTTTTTTAAAGGTATTTCATAAACCAAAAATATCTTGGCCATGTGCCTATAAGTCTACTGAATAAAGGTCGATATCGGCCAAGTCCTATATGGATCGATTCCACATTATGGGGGAGAGAGGAAGGGTTGTATGCTATGAGTGTTCCACCAGAGTGTTTTCCATTTCTCTGCAGTGCTCGTTTTATATACCTGGGCGGCCGCTGAACAGAGCGCCCTTAGTAGAGAACAGATACTGTGTTAACACCGGTCCCTATCCTGCGCCAATATGCAGATCTATGCAAATGGTGTCAGGTAAGTCGTAACAGAGAGGGGAATGAAGAAGGCAGGCACCCATTTCTCTGCATAACTGCGCAGTCTGCTTGATTCGCCATAAAGCCCAAACCCAGGCATCAGGGGCTGTATTATCCTCACTCGCTCTCCAAAAAGCTGCAGTCTTAGATAGAAGAAAGCCGGTGAAAATGAATAGATTGATATCTGAATCGATAGATCCTCAATCCTGTGCAGATGAGGTCTCTGATGCTGAGGTGATGGAATCCATTCCCCCATATTTAAAATAGTTATTGTAATTAAATAGTCAGACAAAGATAATTGTATAAATTTACTTTCTTTATAAATTTATTATATTTGTAGAAAAACTTACAACTTTTTCGTAAAATAAAACTTATATAACAGCAACATTTTAAAGCAATAGCAACAGTTAACATTAAAAAAAAAATATCTGTATTAGTTAGTTATGGTTTGTTAACTTTAAGAGCAATTTACACTATTGGTAGAAACAGTTTTGAAGATCCCTTTTTTTGGAAGTTGCTTCAAAGGATGTAAAATGCATTTCTGTCTTTCAACCTCAAGATAACATTTGAACTCATAAGATTTTGCTCTAAATAGTCTCACGCTTTAATTTTTATTGTTGCAACTGATGAGACATTATAGGTCGAAACAGATCTGTCCTGTAATGCTTAAAAGAACTTAAAAATTACTGCTTCTAGGAGAAATAAGTTTCTAAATTACTGTGAGGCAGTCTTGAAATTAAAATGAAACTCAACGCCAGATACTCATCGTTCTTAAAAAAAATATGAGAACAGCATGTTTTGGTTTTTCATTTTTGATTTTCAATCTATTGTTCGTTTGTCTGTCCATTTTATTTCAATTCTTTTCGAACCGAATTCCACTGAAATATTTGTATTTAATGGTTGTGTATTGTTTTATTTAAAAGGAAATGAATAATCATTGATAACAATCAAAGATGTCCCAATATTTAGGAAGAGAATCTAAACCCATGTTTCTCTTTGATTTTCCACAAAGCAGACATTGCGTTGGATGATAAAACATCAAAATTCATAAGCAGTTATTGTGATAGAATTTAGATTCATCACAACACGTTGAAAAAAATAACTCAAAATTAATTTCCGTTGCTGAGCTATCTAATTTATTACGAACCAGACGTGTACTAAAGAATTTGGAATGGATTGTGCGATGATTGTCACAATTCCATCAAAATTTTAATGCGTAGCGTCCTTTTCCCCTATCTATTCAAAAAGCAAAAAAAAAGGTAGAAAATTCTGAATTTCTTCCTTTCTTCGGATGCAGTGTTTCAACAACCCCTCCACACACCAATATTAAGAACTCACATCAATTATTATGCTCTACATACAAGGATGTATTTTTTCCCCAGTTAATTTTCTACTTGTTGCTCAAGAATTTGAATCGGATTCTTTACCTGTTGTGTTTTCATTTGATTTGTCTCCTACCTATTAAGTTTCCCTGCTTGGGAATGGGATAATGTCATTGCATTCAAACGACTTCATCAGATGAAGCAAAATGCACTGACTTAACTCAAACAGAAATCCGTTCTCCTCAATTAAATCGAATGTTTATTAATAGTTATTGCTTCGGTGTCCCGCCCATTGACTCGTATTATAATGGGTTGGGATCTCATCTTACATGTTTGTCCCACCCGGCCATTAAATTATCAACTTTTTTTTTTCTTCTTCCTTCTCCTTTCCAAAGATTATAAATGCAAAGTAAATATATTAATAAATCTGCGGCGATATTAGGGAAGCAGTATTTCTTTCTTTCTTTTTTTTTTTTAGTCCTGTTGCTACACTTTTATCTGCATTATGTGTCAACATTGTCAATATATGTTACATTCAAAACAACCTATTTCCGTTACAAGGCAGACCCTGGGATCTCGGTTACATGTTGTAATTAATGTTCCATTTTTTTTTTCATCTTTTTTTTGTTTGTTTTTAATCGTCTTCTTTCATTATAAATGCATTAATATATTGCGGAGAAATTGGAGAGGACTTGGCAGCCGACTCACAACTTACAGTAATTGAACCATTACTTGTATTGCGCTTGTAACTTGTTAGTCCGAGACGAATCATTGTCATATATTTTGAACCACATCATTATATTTTTTGTTTTATTATTATAAATGGGATAGTAGTACAGATTTGATATTTCATAAGGTTGTTTTTTTGTGGTTAATTGTCTTTTCTCATGAATTTTCATGTCAAAATCGTAACTCTTGCAGACCCTTTTTTTCTCGTAGCCGAAATACCTTAAAAAATATAGATCATAATTTTAATGTTAAAATCAACGTATTCCAGTACCTTGTGCTAATAAATAATAATAATAATAATAAAAATTAAAACAATTAAAGTTTTGAAATTGATTAATCGATTAGTAGCAGCTTATAATTATAATAGTTAATAATAATATCAAGAACTTCTACATTTTGTCTTTCGCTCTTCTCTTCATCTTTGTTTTTTATCTTTAGGAAAAGGAAGATCGAGAAGTAGAAGAAACCTGATACTTTGACATAAATATTTCTGAATGTCTTTTGGTTTATTTCTATAAAGACTTTTATGGGTTTTAAGTAATATATATTTGGGAAACCTTCATCCTGTAGTAAATAATAAATGATGAATCCCGTTATCATCATTTTCAACCATTTTGAATCGGTTGCAGGATGAAGGTTTTTCCAGTTCTTCTGGTCAAAAGTTTCTTTTGTCCGTTTCAGTATCAAACTTTTAATTTCTACCCTGAGGATGTTTCTTGGTATCGTTTCCTTTCCCGGAAACCAGTTAAAAATTCTTTTGTCTTTGTGTGATCATTTGGTCTTGCTACATGCTCAGCCCCATTCCTATTTCAGTTTCTATTTAATATATAGGCTATTAGTTTATATTAATATATTATATAGGAATGATCAGAAATAAATTATATATTTTAAGTTATCCATAAAATAATAAAGATATGTTTTTTTATTATTTTTTTTTATTAAGGATTGTACATCACAACTAACAATAAAGTAAGACATGATTTTAAAGACCTTATTATATATATATACTTATTATAATATCTTTATTACTTTTTAGATAACTTAAAATATATAATTTGTGTCTGATCATTTCTACAGTTGTGATAAACCTTAGCTTTACATCAGCTACTTTCGATGAGTTCAATTTAATGGAGCCAAAATGGTTCCGGCCCTAATTAAGGTTCCACTATTTTAAATTAAGTTTTCCACTTGAAAGAAAGACTTTTTAGGTACCTTGATTTCACCCAAAGCAAGCTTTAAAAACAATTTCATCTCAGTCGATATAGTGAATGAAAATACCCATTCAAATGAAAGAAAGAAACATTTTCGGCCTACGATCCTGTTGGAGGATTACTTACGAAATATGGCCCTTATCAGGAGGTCTGTAGACAGAGAGGGTGATGTACAAGGACCCTTTCCCCGATAGTTCCTAAAATCCTCACGAAACTTACCTTTACCTCTTATTTCCTATTAATAGAGCTCTCAAACTAAGTTCAAATGACAGGAGCTGCGGCCTATTTCAAGGTCTTATTTACTTCCACCCACGCAACCCCACCCCTTTCCACCCATCGTCCGTTGTCAATTAATTATGTCTCGCTAATTATCTGATGTTATCGTCTTCCTTCTTTTCCGTGCGATGAACTTCCTCCGCCGCGACCTTAATCAGGGCGGGGAAGGAGGAGTCGCTGCCGGGAAACAACTCATCAGTTGAAAATACAGGCCAATTTAAGATAGAATTCAGAGAAATTTAGCAGGATTAAATAAAATAAAAAAGAGACAAGAAACAATGTCTTACCTGAAGACATCGGTTTTAAAAAAACTGATCTTTAAAACCGTTGAAAAAAGTAGTTCCAAATAGTTCATTGGAATTTTTTTTTTTTTTTTAATGTACGATTAATGAAGAGTAATTTCCTAGAACAGTAACGACGATTAGGAGGATGGGATGCTTGAAGAAAATAATAGAAGAAAAGTGAGTGGGAGGAACAATTTGTTAAAAAGCTATCACAGAAACTTTAAAATCTCGCTTTTAGATGATAACAGAAAGAAATAATAATGAAGGGCTCGGAGAGATGTAGTCATAAGCCACCATTCGTCATTTTTGAGATTCTCATGTCACTACATTATCTAAACCCATCTCTTTAAAGCCATAGAAAGAAATTTGGAGTTTTCATAATAGATGGCAGTATGTGACAGATTGAAGTTTTTGACTGTGCCATTTAAGTGACAATTCAAAAAAATAGAATATAGTGACAAAAATAACATTCCATGTACTACAGTATGTTTCATAACATATTGAAGTATCATTTAATATAAAAAGAATTTTTCCAGTTTGAATTGCAGATTTACGGATTTTTGTCAAAATTTTAAATTGCTAATAACTCAGAACTAAGTTTGAGTGGCTTATGACTATATCTCTCTGACCCCTTCATATTTTTCAAACTAAGGGAAGTCTCGTAAAATTTTCGATGTAGTCTTGAAATAAAAATTTTTGGATTTTATCCGTTTTTAATAAGATTCCCTACAGAAGAGTTTGACTAAAATCCGACTACACTTTCTTTGCAGTGTCTACGGGAGATCTCCATAAGCCATACATTATTTTCAAGAGGCGATTAACTTATTTCCAGTATCTAAGTTAACAACAACAAAAAATTGTTTTGTTTTCAGTGGAATGAAAAGTATTCAAAGGCTAAAGTTTTCTTCTTTATATACAGCCTTTGACGTAAGAACTCTATATAAACACATTTTCTGTCTTGTATCGCGATATTGCTGCCATTAGGAATATGATCCATTAATGATAGGTATCATTATTTTAGCTAAAATCCCTATTGATTTTCTTTCAAATCAGAAGGGTTGCTGATAATCAACAATTGGTATGTCAGTTTCAATTTTCATGTCTCTTGGTTGTGCAAGTCAGAATGAATGCAGGTTGGAATCTCCGCCCTTTTTCTTCAGATTTCTTAAATCAGAATTTAAACCAAGGCGGTTATTCCTCTCTTTAAGTTGCATGACTTTTTTTTTCCTTTTCTTGCGCTATTTAAAAAATAAAAATGGTTCTAAGTACTTTAGAAGCAAACTAAAAAAACACCAGAGGCAAGTAAAGAAGATTAGTTAATGAGAGGAAGTGGTGTCTTGCAAGAAGTGTTGATTCACTGTGCGCGTGGACACCGCTTATCAATTAGCCACTTTATATGTGCATCACTGAGCACCGATTTTAGCAGCACTGGAATCTCCGTGGGAAGGATTAAAGAATAAAAAAATTAGCAAGATTACCCGTTGCTTGTCCTAGTTCAAGACAGAAAAATCTTCTGCTATCGTGGTTCTTTAGGTCTTCGCTATTAAACGTCGATGTTTTACTGCATTGTAGAAGATGATGTTGCTTTGTTACTAAGATCAATAATTTTATAGAATTTTAACATGGAATTATTCGAAGAAGAATTTCAGATTTATCAAACAGATATGCACAAAAAAAAATGTAATTTCTTAAAAAGTCGTGGAATTTTCCTTTTTACCTTGAGTAGATTTAGAAGATTTGGAAGAAAATTTGATGAAATTGCATAGAACTTTACTTCAATTATATAAAAGTTTTAATTCCTGATGTTGTCATTTAAATTTTCTTTGTCATTGAAATTCTGTGCTAAAACAGTCGGAAATTACGGTAGTTGTTGAAAGTTATCTGAAGTTTAGGAAAATAATCATTTCAACTTAACGTTGGCGCCACAAATAAGCTTTTCTCTTATTTACGAGCGATTAATTACATCTGGACTGCACCTTCACAATTGAACATTCCCTTGTGAAGTTTTGATCTGGAATTCATGAAAGAAATTGCTAGAAACTTCTGATAGTAAAACATTAACATCGTAATGTTTGTAATATAAATAAATAATTTATATCGGGCTCCTTTAGATGGTACTCAGGTAGTTGATAGAAATAGTAGCTCCGTACTCTGCTGTTTTTTTGGTTGTGCGGAGATTACATTATTCTCCGTAGTCAACAGTAAAAGAGAATTACTCTTTTATCAAAGGATATCAGGGAAAACCGCCTTCATACGAATCTTTTTACATTTAGAGCCTTTCGTGAAACATCTTCAGTTGTTATTTTTTTATTTATTTTTTTTATTTTTTTTTGTTAAAAAGAAAAAAAAGAAACCATAGATTCTTAAGAACCGAATATTCTCTCAACTGAGAATTTTATGAAATAATAAATACTAATTAAGAGTCCAAGCAAATATAGATTAATTTATTTTTTGTTGAAAGTCAATATTTGCCTTAAAGAAATCCCTATTATTTTTGTTAATCCCTGTGTTGGGTGGCCTGTTTGACGAATGGTGCTCTACGGGACGTAGCAGATAGTTTACTCTGATGCTAATGAGCCTTCCTTATTTTCGTAGTCACCAGGTTCCAACGTGCTAATTACTTTTGCACACTTTTTCCCTGTTCTTAGCTGCTCTCGGAAACTGCTTCTTTTCGTAGCGTGGAAGCTTCAGAAATTTATTCCCTCTTTTAATTTTCTCTCCGGGAAGACGTTCGCCAAAGCCGTTACCAAGAGGATTCTATTTTATGGTGTGCGCGTCTTCAGTTCCAAAGAAACAATAATGGCGTAGCTGTGATTTAAGTAAAACTATGAAATGACAAGGTATAATTGGCTTGCCAATATTCAAATCGGGAAAAAAAAAAGTTATTTTTGTGAAAAAAAAATTGAGAAGCTAGGAAATAAAAAGTTGGAGCCTAGAATTTCATTCTAAATCTTTTTATTCTAAAACTTTTCGCTGTCCGTTGTAAATTTTAAGGGCTTTACAAATATTAGATCATACTTATATCACCCTGTAGTAGCTAGTTTCCATCTAGATATAGAAAAGAATTGTGTAATTAATATTTATATAAATATTAAATTAATAATAATATTAATAAAACAGAAATCACAGTTGGCGGCCAAACTTTTAAATATCACACATGAAGAGCTAAAAGCCTACTAATGAAAAAGACAAAGAAAGGAATTGCGAGAGTAGGAAGTTCTTTGTCTGATGACAAACTAAACATAATTGAAAACTTTCAAAGATTAAGCGAGGAGAAGAATGCGAAGAAACAACAGCACCAACGGTAGACTAAGAAATTTGAGAGGCTTTGACCAAAATGCAAGGTACAAGCCGCCCTTTGCACCAATTTTATTCATCAACATGGATAAAAAATAATTATTAGAATCTCCTTTACCAATGTAAAAGTTTCTCTTACTAGAAAGTTTCACCTTTCTAGAGCAAATAGGTATTGAGTTATTTGATAATTATTATAATAGATGAGTGGACATGTATCATTTTTTCAGTTAAAATCATATTGATATTTTCCATCCCCTCCCCCTTTTTTTTGCTAATTAAGGGGCATAGCAACGTTAGATCAACTTACAACATCTGTAATAGAATATACCTTTCGAGTTTGAATTGAGTCGAAAGAGACATTATCACTATTCTGGCATTAATAGTTGTTGCAACTTCTGCTTAGATTACTATGAAATTTATTAAATTCTTTGCTTCCAGTTTCTTCCAAATCTCACTATAAAGTTCTACGGAAACTTTAGATTGATCTTTTTTTTCTGATTTGTTTAATTTCTAACAAAACTAAACATGGATTTCGAAAATTCGCTTCCCACTGGCTCATGTAGCCTGCATTCACGAATAGGAAGAGATGACCGAATCCTCCTGTCTTAAGAGCTTTGACTTCTCGTTGATCTGGGATTTAATTTAGTATTTAGTTTTTTTTAATTGGATTTTGTTAAATGTTTCAGAATATCTGAAAACTCTAATTGTTGCAGTTGTGATGATATTAATAATAGCCTACTTAAAGGAAGAAAAATTCAACTATCAGTACCTTGAAATAAATATGTCTAATGAAGGACACATTTTGGCCTATGTTCTCTCCGGAACTCAATCCAATTGAACATTTTAGAATGTCTTTAAAAAAATGCTCTTCGACGTCGTATCTCAAACACCAGGGTTTCGTAATTGGCAGTTGTTGCCTTATCAGTCAATTAAAATGGAAGCTATCAATCATGCAGAAGAAGTGCTCTAGAAACGTCAAAAATTTATAAATTTCATATTCTCTAACAGATTCACTAATTTTCATTGTCATTTATTCCACGTATGAAAAAATACAATTTTAAATTGTCATTGTAAAATTAATAAATATATTAAAATACTCTTTTAGATGTATGATATTGCTGTTTTGCGTTATATGATGAGGAATATACGTATGTATTAGATTCAAAACTTCTCAATTATTTTGCCAGATATTTCATTGCTTTCTTATTAAAATAACCTTTACTTTCTCCACATGGATTATAATTTCTTTCTTGTAAATCTCGAAAGCAAAGACAAATTATGTAATTAGTGTTTTTGTCAAATGCTTTCACTTATCAACACTTTTCAACGATAAAACTAGTGAAATTGTGGATGAATAGCAGCTTAACTTTTATGATATCCTTTTATAATTTCTCATACTTTTGTGTTAAGGACAGCATTCACCGAATTCTTATGATAATTTCTCTATAATTTATATTTGTATTAAATTTTTACCATTTGAAATGCAAAGATTATTTTACAAAGCTTCGTTTCCCCTTTGCTTTCTTCCAGAAGTTCTACGATATTACACAAACTTAGCAAAAGAAATAAAATTAAAATAGTTTGCCTTAGCTTCTATATCAAATTTTGAACATTAATATGCCAAAATTAAAGTTAATAAGAAGAAATTGGGATAAGAGCCTTGTTTAGAGTGATCCATACTGAGAATACTTTGATCCTTTTCCGAAATTGTAGTCGTAATTAAAATATGTAATGAAGTATAATTCATTATGTATGTCTAAACGAATCTATTTCAGTATTAAGATAATTAGAACGAAATAACTGTCTCCACTGTTATTGTAATGTGAGATAATATTCTTGTGCTTTCAAATTCCGAATTTAAACAATCTTTTCATTTTAAAAATGTACTGATATCCTCTATACATCTACGTTACCCATTCCTCCTATAACAAAAAGTATATTGTACAGACTTGTCCTACATCGCAATTCACATTTTATATGAGAAATGGAAGACTCAAAAGATAAAACCCAGACCACGAAGGCAAGAAAGAATGATAAAAAAAAGCTTGAATCAAATTCATTCGAAGGCAGCATGAAAAGAAAGATCTCCTGGTTATTCATCCCATTGTCAACTTATAGGTTCTGATCCTTTGAGAGTTCAAATGGTGAAGTCGGAACAAATTACAAAGTTCACAATCGACATAAAACAACTTCGAAACTTTCTTCTTTAAACAAAAAGCATATTAAGCTAATTTCTAAGGCTATTATTTTAAAATCTTGATTGATTTTTTTTTTGATACTTACTAAATGTTGTAGATCGATCGAGTAAGTTGTAAATAATATTATGTAAACGACAAAACATTTCCTTTGTAAATCAATCTTTAATTCAGTCTACATTTATCCAACCAACTGGTTAGATTATTCTGAAACAACAAAACCGACTTGATTTGTTTCCAGTCTGTCTGTCCGAAAGAATGTATTCTAAGTTGAATATTTGTCATATTTTAAAACCCGAAAAATAGTGACCCCCCCTCCCCTGAACATGTTTGAAATGACAATGAGGATTTTCAAAGTGAAACAACAAAAATAAGTTCAGCAATTATATGTTTGGATGGAAGCATAAGAATCTCTTGGCGATGAATTTCATTATATTATTTTATTTATTTATTTTTTCAACTGTTTCAAACCATCCAGTTTTTCTGAGATAAATTTTACTTAAAAAAGATTCCTTAAAATTCAGGTTTTGGATCTCCTGAACAGGATAACATTTTAGTCTTAAACTTGGGATGGTTTCCATTATATATTCCTATGAATCATCAGTAGGATTCTTATTTTATGAATATAATTTCGTATGTAAATATACGAACTAAATACGTAATTAGTCTAACCATTACTGATGTAATTTTTTAAGTTTAATTTTAAATTAAATATTGATTATGAAATTTGCATAAAGTTTACCAGAATATTTGAAAACAATTCGGCAAATAATATTTCGTTAATAATAATATACTAATGATTAGAATAATACTAACTCATTGAATAATACTAACTCATTTTCTTTTTTTTACCTGGAAGTTATTAAAGAAATGAATATTTCCGAACATAAAATAAATAATAAAATCGAATTATGGACTATATTTTAACTCGTAATTTTAATGTTGTTTTCAGTGAAGGTTAATTTGAATTTTGATTTTTATCTGAGCGGGAAACTCTATCTTCTTTGGAGATTGTGGTCATATGCTTAAGGAAGTTGCTTGTTGTTTTAATGGATATTTTTATCGTAAACATTTTAAAAATTTTAATTAATAAAAAGTAAATAGGGCAGAGTTCTAAAAGGTCACTAACAATTTAGATTCGATTCGCTGATTACGTTGAGTCTTGATACTTTCCGTCCTTTGGCGTCATCTGGTGGTTGAGAACGAAACTGCTGGTGTGCTCCAGGTGGCTGCGGAACTGGCAGGCATGCTTTTGACCTTCCAACTCGTAAATCAAGGTGTGTTCAACGCTCAATTCTATCTTTCTTCGTCTTCTCATGACATCCCCCACATCCCACTTCACTTCTCGCTCTCTCTCGGTCTGGACGCCCACTACATCTCTCCCCAAAAAAAAAAAGGCTTCCCAGTGGCAAACTTCTGTCTGATCTTCCGAATGCTTACAGACCTATACGGAGTAATGGTTTCCGCCAAGTTTTCTACGTTGATATTTATGGGAGAACGATTGGATTTTCATTGTTAATTGACTCGTTTTGAGGGAAAAAAATCAGTCAACTGATAACAGCGTGGACGCTGAATTTTGGCCAGTTGCGAGTCGGGAGAATTGTTTTGGACCATCTTCTAGAATTCGGGTCATCTGTAAATGGACGAAGATGATTGTAAAAAAAAAGAATTTTCTGGCTTATGAACTTCTAATTGTTACTGTGATTTTACAGAACTTTTTAAACCTATTTAATAGCTTCCTTTTATATCTGATTATAAAATCAACACTAAAGGAACTGAGTTGACTACTTTGGAATTTAATTGGAATTAAAAAAAAAATATAGTTCGTAAATGAATTCTCCATTTTCTGAAAGAGCTTAGTTAGATGATAATTTTAGGTTTAAAAATATAAATCAACACTGTACTATATTAACTCATCCAAAAAAAAAAAAAGGAGATGGATATATGTATACATGTTTTATATATATATATAATAAATACACACACAGGGTGTCCCAAAATAAAACCGATGAACTTCGAATGATTATCAAGGTCACCAAAACAAGTATTTTTATCAATAAACCCATGCCCACAAATGAGCCGTTTCAGTAAGAGATGGAATTTAAAGAATATATCGTACTAGCGTGGGAGTGACAGATTTTCAGCATTTTCACATTCTGTTTGAAGTATTAGCCTTTTACTTCAATAGAGAAATTAAATCGTCGATTCATTGAATGTCAACCATACAACAAAGATACTGAGCTCGCGAATCAATAAAGACCAATAATAACAGTACGTACATTCACTGTACCTTCTTTACAATCCCCAACGATTTCTTAAAGCAATGTTTACTACTTCTTTTTTTGCTAAGAGATAGCAATAAATATCCGGATCAGTAGCCAGTAGTTGGACAACAACAATTACTCTTTGATTCCATCTCGTGCCGAAACGGCTCATTTGTGGACTGATAAAAATTGGTGATTTTGGTAACCATCCAAAAATTGCCGTTCTAATTTTGGGACCTCCTATATGTATATCAAGTTCGAGAAAAAGTGAAACAGTTGCTTCCATTTCTACCACCACACCCCGCATTAAATGGTATCTTCCGCAATTTAAGTCTACGAAGACGGATACTTTAACAATTCTTTGTCTTATAGTTCTCAGTGATGATGCCATCGTATCACGATAGACTTATGCGACTTTGAACGAGGCGCAATAGTAGATGTCACAGAATTGCATCACTTCATTTCCGAAATCAACGCGAAATTCGGATTTCACATTCAACTATTTCAAGAATGTATCGTGACCACGCAAGATCAGGGACGACATCCAGCGGTCGATGAAAAACTCTGGATGATTGTGGACAGTGTCATCTGGCATGCATTGTAGCATCCGACTGGTGTGCGACATTGCAACAGATAACATAATTATTCAATACTGGGGTCACACGTAACATCAACATTCTCTTTCTTCTATGGGTACTGGCGGCCCATTCGGGTCCCACAGCCGACAGCACAGGGCTCTGCGCTTCGCCTGGGCTCGTGACAACCGGAAACGTGTAGCCTAGTCCGACTAGTCGCGGTTCCAACTGTTTCGGGTAAATGAACGATTAGGCGTTTGGGGGAAACCCCCAATGCAACACGCATTCCAGCAAAGTACAGTCCAGAGCGGCGGTCGCTGTTATGGTGTGGGTGTTTTCAGCTGACAGGCATAATGGCCCCTAATACATCTATAGACATTATTATCCAGCAGATCCTATGAAACATCTTTGCGGATGATTTGCACCCGTTCATGTCATGTATTCACTCAGACTCATCTTTCAACAGGACAATGTGCCATCACATGGGTTCGCAGTAACCAAACTTTGGCTGGAGAAGCATTCCTCTACCACACATTTTCTGAATGTTACACCTTTATTTCAAAAAAGTTACCTAACCTAGAAAGCAAATCAACTTTCTAGTAAATGTAAGAAAGTTCCAGCAGGCACCAAATGTAAAACGTCTTACAGCATAGCACATTAGAAAACTTTTCAAAATGAAAGGGAAACAAGAAACTCTTTGTTAAATTTTCTGTAATGATTGTCACTCGTCAATGTCTCGTCATGGAGGCGAAACCGTTGGGTCCTGCATTTTTTAATGTGTTTAAATGTTTTTTAAAAAATTAGCCAAGTGTGTTGGCCTTTTATTTTAATTTTATGAAACTCTTTGCTTTTTATCAATTAAGTATATATCAATTAATATCAATTAAGTTTGATTTCATTAATTGGGTCCAAGGATTTGAACCCAATAAAATACTTGGGAGATGGGGGTCCAGGTTTCAACCATACACCGCCAAAATAAGTCTGCATTTAATTTCTCTTCTGAGTCGTTTACTTATTGTTATTTTGGCAACATTCAAACGATTTCTTGTTTCTTATCTTTCTTTTAGTTAATGAAGTGTTTTGATCATTTGTTTTTTCCAGTCGGTCTCAGCTGTTATACAAAGTTGTCACATCAACTATATCTAACTATTAACTAACGTTGTCAAAAGACAACATTATACTTTATTAATATTTGATTTTTTTTATTCAAAAGTGCGGAATATTCTAGAAATACAATGAATTTACATTCGAAGATTCATTTTTAAATTAAAAGTAAATAAAAAAAATCTGTTGTTATTAATTAATATACAAATAATGTATTCGGCTTTTAAAGAGAAGATTCAGTGGTTCAGAGGTAAATCATCTGGTTTTTTGAAACTTTTTCCTGCTCAGTTTATTACTTCTTCTCCATCTAAATTCCGAGCACTCCGAAGAAATACGTGAATCGGTTTCTTAAAGGATTTTTCTCTTTAAGAGGAAAAAAAGAAAAAGGGTTGAATCCCACATTTGTTTTCTTTGCTTCTTAACCCTTCCTGATGCTGATTCACGATGAGATCTCACAGAATTCCGTACGTTTGATTCCGAGTCGAAAGCGATTTGCTGTGTCTTGTTGTCATCGGGTTCTTTTGTGAATAACGGGTGAATGACCTGCCATGTACCTGGGTCGCTCACGACTGTCCATATCGTCCTCACATTCAACAGACAAGCGTCTCTGGTAAACCGGAATGTCTAAAGCACTCGTTTTCTTGTTCTAAAATTATTCTTTTAATCACTTGTTTTCAGAAAAGTTATCTTTAAATCACTCAAAAAATTATGACTTCAATGTCTTATCCTCGCTAAAGAATAGCACAAAATGTATTTATGTATATTAATTACTTAGTCTGCATATAAATATTGAAGTAATAACCTACTTTCCCAGATTTCCCTTTTTCGCGAATAACTTTTGAACTGGCAAATGAATCCTCTTGAAATTTGATATGCCTGTTTACAGACAAAAGAAAATCGTAACATTTTTTATTGAAAATTTCCCGTATGGATCCTTGTATGAAACTTCTACGTGAAAATGACGAAAATTCCCATAGAAAAACACTGAAGCTATGAATTTCTATGATTGTCTAACAATAGATATGCTTAGTATGTTTAGTAATTTCCGTACACGTGCTTTAATGTGTTTACCTGTACTTCTTAATTTTCAAAAAATGAAAACCTGAAAATGCTGTTTATATTCTACAAGAGGATAGGTTTCTTTCAAGTTCTTCAGTCTTGTCTATTATTCTAATGCCCAATCCTTCAAATTTGCCGAATATGGTCCTAAAATATCGGGTTCTTCCAAAAGAGCCAGGATATTCAGATATTTTTGCAATTTATTTTTTTTCATTTTAGTTTCAATCTCCAAATTAAGTTTAGTAATCAAATAAATTGATTTCTTAAAACTGATTTCTTTATTTCAAAGGAAATGAAAGTGTACTGCGCAATATATATGAACTACTTTTCGAATGTTGTTTGTAAGTATTGCCACTATAATGCAAAAAAAAAAAAAAAAAAATGTAGTTTTTCAAATTTTGTAGTTCAAAATTTAGTAATATTTCCTACGGTCATACTTTGTTTCTATGCATTAGTTGTGTGGGGTATTTTATACAAAGCTTAACCATAGTCAAGATCTTTAAGTATAAGTGCATTAATCTGTTAGCTCTCGTGTTAGTGTTGATGCCCATCCAACATCATATTACAATATATTTACAGATTTGAATGGAATTTGTTCTCAGTATATTTGTTCTTAAGAACTGCTTTTCCTTAGTAATTTGAACTTCTTAGATGTTGTTATTTTCGAATTACAAGAAATCAAAGAAAAAAGTTTTTCCATGGTTATAATATTGTTATTTCTGTGAGAAAATGGCTGCAACTAAATAATCTTATTTTAATTTGGAAAAGGGAATTTTGGTTAAGTAACAAATGAGACTGGTACCGCTGTTTGATTTGTTAAATTTTGTTTATAAATATATAAAGGAAAAGTAATTTAGCAAGTATAGAGAAGTATGTTGTAGTAAAGAAGTTTAGTAAGCTGAAAAATTCTAAGTTTGTGATTCACAATAATTTATTCTAATAAAATAAATAAGGCAGCGATAGATAGCAAGAGTACATTATACTAATAATCTTTCATTAGATTGTGTATTGTAGGTAGTTGTATTGTACTGAAAAGTTTACTACTGAAGGGTTGTTATTTCTTTTCGCTGATCCTTTGTTGACTTATCACGAGTAGCCAAATGCAAAACAAATTTGAATACAGATGAAGAGACTTTGTGGCTTTAGAATAAGTTGATTCTATTATAGATCTAAGCAATTCAGATATTGCAATTTTTGTAGTAGACTAAAATATAAGCAGTAGCTTTTAGTAACAGTGTAACGATAAGCAACATAATTAATCTATTCGGCTTATGCTTATTAATACTTTTCGAAAGGATACTTTCCCGAGTTGAACTTCATGAGCATAGACTTTGCTGACAAAATAACAAAAGAAATTTCCACTGTCTACTGTCAAAACAAAAGAGTGTCAGTAAGTTCACAAGTTATATTAAAATAAGAAATCGAGACATTAACTTAAATTGAACTCAAGTAAATCAAAATAAATGGATAGGCAATAAATAAATGGAACACTGACAAAGCCTGGTATAGCAGTTGCAGCAATATTCATTTAGGACACGATTGCCTGTATAAAATTAATATTTTTAAGCGTTAAATTTTTTTTTTTTTTCAAAATCTTAAGCAGTCTTAATGTCTTTTTCGGTACTTCTATTTGAAGTACTTCTACTAGGGTTAAATTAAATAGAAGTACTTCAAATCTTTATCTGCCATAAGTATATTAAGACTTGAACAATTCCTCATTTAGTTTTTGAGATACAATACTTCGATGTTCGATTTGAATATTAATTATCTTTTGAAGTGAAGGAGTTCATATTCTGTATTTGAGAAAATATTCCATAATGATTATTTAGCATAGGTTATCATAATATAGCTCGTAACTGCGAATCAATCTCATGCGTCAATACATGCTTGAACGTATTAGAGTTGAGCATGAGTAAATACATGGACTTAGATCCGCTAATGTGTCGGTATTCGCTTTACAGCGTTTGTATGTGTTCCCGATTTAATAGTTTTGAAAAGGATCTGCATCTTGTGTAACAATGTTTTTACGTAGGTAGATTCCAGAATTTAAGATTAGGTTGTAGAAGGAACATTTTTAACAAAAACTATAGGTTTTGTGTCGATTTAAATATTATTTTCATATTTATTGTTTTCAGAATAAAATTTATGTTATTAGGACGTATTTAACGGTGGCCGGATCTTTCTTCTTAAGAATCCCTTTTTTTGTATGAATTTTTCAATTATTATTATTTTGTACTTTTAAACATTGAGTGACCTTGAATACCTTCAGAGAAACTGAGCGAAAAATGTCCTCTAATAGCATTGTATTTAAATGAAATATTAAAATTCACTTGATGTTTAATCTGTAATTAATGGTGAATTCATTGAAAAAAGGGATAATATAATATTTTGTGAAACAAATGTGCACTTTTTTAATAATAATAATATTTCCAACTCAGTTTAAACTATATTTACTATTACTATGTAATAGGTTTCCGCTCCAAAGATTTTATCTTTGTAAAAAAGCAAAGCACACGAGATTTACTTTATTGACCGATTATCTCCTTCCATTCCGTTTATCAAAACCAATACCAGATTATAGTTTGCGATAAAAAAAGGTATCTACATTATTAACCAAAAAAAAAAGGGGGGATGGGTAATATACGTCGTCAAGAGATTTTAAATTTACTTGACTTCTTTAAGTTATATTCAAATATATAACTCTCCATTGACTGGTGTTAACTTCCTCAAATATTGATTTATTTGCTTGTTTTTATTATTCATTCACGATAAGTTTTCTTTTCAGTTTCTTGCATTTACTTTAAAACTATATAAAACCTCATATTTCCTCTTGTGCTATTTCGATATCAACGAATTATTGACACAACTAATGACTACCGAATACAATTTAAAATAATTAAAATTCCTGGCATCTCATTCTATCAGTATAAAAGTAAGAAGAAAGTAAAATCTAAAAGAATAAAAATAAAATCAGAACAAATTATGTCCTGAAATGTGTGTGACTGAATGTAAATTCGTTGATGTTTTCTTTTAAGATGCTTGTCTCAATTTTCGAATGGTACCGAACTTCTATTGACAAATGGAAGCCGCAATGACTTCATTTCATAAATGAAGAAAATTGTATTGCATGGATTGAACTAAGATTGTTTTCCTAACTTTGTTCTTACACCAACTGACAAATTGAAAAGGAAAAAAAAAGTTCTGAAAAATTGAAAATAAAATTCAGTTCAACGAAGATGGAGGAAGGGATAATTGGCTTAAATTCCTCGAATCCAACCAACAAAAACCAGAAAAATCTCTATTTTCTGTGGGTTGTTTTCCCCTGGGTCGTCTTTACTGATCAGAAAAAAATTGATTCCCAGGTGATACAATGTGAGTGGCCTTCTCTCTCTCTCTTCTGCTCTTAAAACTCTGTTTGAATTATTGTTTTAAGAAGTCACCGAATTCCAACCCTCTGCAGGTCAGTGATTTTTTATTATGTCGGAAAATCACTATTTTCCTGATCGTATCTCTCTTTTTCAACCTAATTTTTTTCTTCTTTTTCCTGCCTTCTTTTTTTTATTCTAAGGAACTGATTTGCCATTTTCTGAAAGTTTGTCTCGTTTCAAACTTTCAAAACGCAGTTTTCTTTCACGTATTTAAAATGGACATTTATTGTTTCATAGCGTTAACAACCTTCGGAAAGTGTTTCATGTATAAAGTAATTTTTATCTCAAAATCCTCTACTTTGGATCTAATTTGGAACAAAATTCAAACGAAGCTCATATTAGATATAACTTACCTGTGAGTTTTTGCTTAGTAACTGCTGAGACTCCAGCTGAATTTTATTGCTAAGCCATCATGATATTCTATTTTAGGGATTTTGTTTCGTTCATTTCGGTTATTATTCTTTTCTTTGACGATTAAATTAAATATAAAAATTAAATTAGGCAAAATGAAACCGACTGTAAAGATATCATAACATTGTAATGGTGTTTGTGGGAGTCTTTTAGCAGCGAAGAAACAACGAGTTAAGTTTTGGAACTGAACTGAATTGATTTATTAAATGAGAAACATTGGTTTTAATAATATTTACGTAGAGTGATTTGATTGGAAGATTAATTAAAATATACAGAATTATTGGTTGAAAACTTAACAAAGTTAAATTGAATAACTAATTAAATGGCTGCAACGGAAAGGAATTTAAAAATAAACAGAACATCAATAAATAGGAAACAGAAAGCGAATTAATGCTATATAATAAATATCGGTAAAGATTAAAATGAATAAAATATAGACAAATACATGTAAGTAATTCTACAAACAATACAAATAAAAGATATCCTAAAATATTTACATATAAACTATTACAATATTGCTTACGGTAGGAGTTAAATAGAAAAAAAAAAGTATGTATACCTCTTATTTATTTTAGGCCTTTAGAAAAATGAAGCGAATCGCAATGAACATAAACATATTTTCTTTCAAAATTTCTGTAAAGTTTTATTGTAGTAATGTAGTCTTTATAAATACAACGTATTACAATAAATACATTTTCAATATATATAAAATACTAATATTATTTTCTGAAAACTAATTCATTGGAATGTAGAATAAATCTCATAATTGCATTTGTTGCATCCTTCAGTTTCGGCACAATGCAGTAATAATTTCAAATTCACACGGATGTTGTTAGGACTGTATAGTTAACAGTCGTTATTAATAGGTATTTTAATTGATTGCTTAATTTAGATATTTTAATTATTGCTGGATTTTAAGTATTTCTGTATTTGAGATTTTTTTTTTGTTCTGTTTTTCTTTCTTTCTTTTGTTCTACTTTAAATCGATGCTTTTAAGTTGTTGCTCTTTGGACTCAGGTTTTTGAGATTTACGATATTGAAAAATTTTATCAGAACCGCCCAGATTTAATCTGCAATTTTGAACGGCGTCATTTTTTATTTTGGTTTGCTTGAGGGATTCAAGACTAGATTTCGAACTTCTTTTCCATTTCTTTGAATTCCGTTGTTTTCTATAGTAATTTAATCCTCATTATTATTCTTATTTATTAAAGATAACTGATAGATTTTGGTTGGAGTTCATTATATACTTTGATTTCGTTTCAGTATTCTTCTCCAGTCGCCTTCAGCATCATTAAATTTAAGTAAATAAAAAAAAAGGCTAAAACAGGATTTGGCGCTTAATATTAACAAGCTTTTGAGAATGAATTATTATTATAATGACTTATCGTAGCAGAAAAACTCCAAATCCTCTAAGAGCCTTTTTTCGTATCAAGTATCAAGTCAACTTCAAGGAAGCCAAAGTCCTTTAATTTCTTTCAACACTTTTTAAAGCAGATTAAAAAAAAAATATCGATTTATATAAGAGACATGTATATACTTAAGTTTTTACGTGTGCTGAATATGATGGATAACAAGTACAGCCTG
>JAFIDM010000003.1:67242160-67275804 GCA_023159025.1 Thereuonema tuberculata
CATAGTTTTCTTACATTCGACTGGAAAAGAAAAGAAAAAAAGTTTTCCTAAGAACTAGATAAAGCTTGCAGTTTCCTTCCACTGTAGATTGAGTCTGCGTAAAAAGATAATCATTTTTTTTAATATATAAGGTATATGGCCCAAATATCGCCCAGGTTCCTAATACCGCCCAGTGCGATGTAGGACGGGATAGTGATGCTATCACGCGGGAACCGATGGAAACAATTTGCCATTCCTTCCATTAACAAACTGTGTTCGTTTGGTGGTGTTAGTTCAACTCGTTTATTTTTTGTGAATTCTTGAAGTTTTTTCGTTCTGGTAAGTTATGAAACTACTGTTT
Organism: Thereuonema tuberculata; assembly: GCA_023159025.1. Taxonomy (NCBI): domain Eukaryota; kingdom Metazoa; phylum Arthropoda; class Chilopoda; order Scutigeromorpha; family Scutigeridae; genus Thereuonema; species Thereuonema tuberculata. Next base: position 67,242,501 of record JAFIDM010000003.1, read on the forward strand.
CTTTAAGTACTGCAGCATATGAATTATTCATGGCATCATAACCATCTAATATCGTGAAATAGTGAAAGAAATAACCTATCTGTTGATAATTTCTGTAACTTGTTTTGAGGTAGCCGATTTGCCTGTAGCAAATTGACAAGCTAGAGTGCCCAATATCGCCCACCTCGTTGTTCCATATATTACCCACTATGCGATATTTGGAACTTATATTTATACATTTTATTTTGGTTTATTACAGATGTCTCAACGTAAGACATGGGACAAAGTCAAGATGAAGGAAGCTGTCACAACTGTAAAAAAATAAAGAAATGGGCCTTCTGAATGTCCCACTCTTGTGGGACAATCCCAAATAATTTAATGTCCCGCTCTTGTGAATGGGTCACCATTCAAAATTGCACTAATGAATTCTCTCAGCAAAAGGAAATTAATTCCTAAGGAGCTGAACTTAGAAGATCCAAAGAAAAAGAAGCTCGCAACACCTAAAAAGAATTGCGAAAAGATTAAGAAAAAACAAAAAAATGCAAAGAAGTGCAAAAAAACAAAGTATTTAATGGTGTGGACGATATTTGGAATACTTTCACAAAATTCAAAATATGTCTCTTGACAGAACAAAAATTGAGGAAAAATAAAAAATAATAGTTATATTTATAATTGGTTCAGGGACATGTAAGTGAAGGTTAACATGATATATTGAAATTGTTTGAAGCCACTGAGGAGATAAATGACAAAAATATGTGCAGGTTTTCTTAGATGGGCGATATTTGGGCCTTATACCTTACAGTGTATTTATAACTGCATATTTTGTTGCCATTGTGTAATTTCAGGCTTCTGAAAGACGCCTTATATCCCCGGTTTGCCTGTCTGTGGACACATCCCACAATGCTTCGCAATGGCTTCTGTTAGCTCAGTTGGTTAGAGCGTCGTGCTAATAACGCGAAGGTCGTGGTTTCGATCCGCTATTGGGCAATTCTTATTCTTAATTTTTTTCTCCCCATTTTCAATCATTTCACAGTTTCTCAACTTAAGTTTTTTTTTTTTTTTTTTTTTTTTTTAATCATTATTAGGAATTCAGTGACCATCCCGGCGCAGTCTATTCTAAAGTAAAGGTGACTCAGAAGCCGTTGCGAAGCACTGTGATTGGTTTACTAATCATTATCCCTACCTTGTTTACTATTAAGAAGCTGTTTAGACAAAATAAAAAGCAGAGAACTTCTCGTCATTCCATCCTTTTACATAAGAAATGGCAAATGTCTCCAAAGATTCCTTTATATGAATAAATTTTATAATTTTTTCTTTCTACTGCAGAAGTGTAAAGTAACAGTTAATATTATGAAAAAAAAATAATTATTTCACTAAACTTTACTTATTTAGCTCTTTAATAAAAGCTTCCTTTTTGTTAAGAATACTTACGTTTTTTTAAGTAAGTGTTAAGTTAAAAAGAAGGCTACATGTAGTCTTCATTAAGATTATGAGAGTAAGAATACAAAATGACGTCGAGATTTCGACTTTTCAATCCACAGAATGTTTTCGCCTGATCGAATCATAAACACTTTCCCATAAGAAAGGTCAATATTCTGGGAGGTCATAGTATCAGTCATTCTAAGAAATAAGGTTTATATGAATGTGTGTCCTATTCCGAACGATTTCAGAGGTAGAATTGTTTATAATTATACAGTATATTGAATATGACGTGCAACATTATCCTTCCCTTCCTCCACTATCCTATAGTTATCTGTTGCAAAAGTGCATTGATGTGGCGGTGGAATTTGTGAACAATAAATGGTAGAAACAGTATGAAATATATCTCTTGTCAATAATTTTATAATTTGTACATTCAACTAATTACTTCGGAAACCTTTCGGTATAGGACCCATGTACATATATTTTTTTTTTTTTAAGTAAACGATACTTCGACCTCTCAGAATATTGGCCATTCTTTCTGGGCAATTTTATTTATGTAGTGGATATGAATATCTAGTATAGTTATAGATATGCTTGTATACATAAAGGTCTATGTAAACAGGGTGATTCAAAATTTCCTTTACAAACTTTAAAAGTAGGTCAGGAATGCAGAAACAAACTTTATTCATAGTGGAACGTCTGTCCGCAAACGCCACCGGAATGTGCTAGAGGGCGCTGTAGACAGCACATTCGTTGGACAGTGTGAGCCATCGTCATTTGAGATGTTGGCTTTGCACACGAGTAGGATGTATCGCTTCACTAATGCTGAGAGGGCGGAAATGTAGCTAGCCTATGGGGCAGCGAACGGAAACGGAAGAGCCGCTGTGCTAAAGGCCTCGCAATTTTGCACATATTCAGCAATCCATGCATCGACGTTGTGAGGCATGTATTACTCTTCGTGGAGGGAATTTTGAGCATCTACTTGGAACAATCTAATGTATCCTATTGTAAACATAGGGCTAATAAACATGTTGTCTTTTATTTCTGAACCTCAGTATATCTTCTAGCACATTCGGTTGGCGTTTGCGAACATACATTCCACTATGAATACGGTTTGGTTTTGTATTCGACTACCTTTAAAGTTTGTACAGGAAATTTTGAACCACCCTACACATGCTATATATGTGTGGTGTTCTACGAGGAAAGGTCAAATAGCTTTATTTATGAGGAAAGAAAAGTTCTCTTCCATGTCAGAAAGACTGCAAAACTGACAGGGGTCATTTTAGTTCGAACAATCTTAATAATAACGTTTTCAAATTTTGCAGAACAAAATTTTATAAGATAAATCTTCCAAAGACTTCTATACTAAAGCACTACTTTTCAGTTAGAGTTGATTAAGAGCCTTACTAAGTTTCTCTGTTATTGATAAGTTTATAATAAAAAAAAAATCATATTCAAATTTCACAGCCGTTTTCTGAAGTCAAAAGTAGTAAAAGTATCCCTACTAGTAGAATACAGATTTAGACTTAAACATGGAAATTACAAACAATGTGGAGACTGTACAAAATATTGCGATTTAAAAAAAAAGATTTAAGACAATTTCGTTTGCCAGAAAAGAAAAGCGATAGAAGTTGCTTGCCGCTGTTCTTGCATCACTACGAGAGAAAATGATGGCAATGCAAAATAGCTGTCTGATAACAGATTCTGTTTGATTATAGTCTAGCATTTTCTTGAGCTTAATCCTCAAAGCCTCAGTCAAAATTCCATGCTCCTAATGTAACTTTTAAAGTACTGAATGTTGTTTTCGTCTTCATGATTCAGGTGAACAGTGTATGGGCTTTGGCTCTTTAATATCTACATTAATAATAAAAACTTATTACAAATTAGTACGTAAATACTACCGATAGTAAAATGTAAGGGAAAGTTTCTGATGCGAAGTAGATGGGTTGGTGAGGACTTTGTGTTTATTGTCGTGTTTTATTTCTAGATCTGTTTTCTTTAGTATCTTTAGTGAAGATAAGACGTAACGGATTTCCGGTCGTTAACAAGCAAACAAAAGTCATCTGCTATCAGTATTTCATTAACCAGGGGAACATATTATACCCACAAAAGTCTTCCAGACGATTCCGGAAGAACACAAAGCGTCCGAGAAACAAATAATTTGTCGTTAGTGCCTAGCGGTGTTGGTTTTACAACCATTGCACTTGTTAATTGGAATAGCATTTATCGCTCTCCCGCCGGCCACGGGTTGAAGTTTCAGTGACTTGATTTAGCATAATAGCAAACACGAACAATTAAACCCCCTCTCCTTTTAGCCCTTGTGTACGCAAAGAGGGGCTTGCATTAAAAAGTTTAACTGGGTTGCTGCCTAGGAGATTCAACCATATACCTATCTTGGTTTGATGTTGATGATTTTTCTGTTTCTTTTAAGTTATAGGAAGCAAATTTTCTGTCAGTTTTTTTTTTATTTTTATTTCCTAAATTTAATGTTTGTGTTTCAAAAGTCAACTCTTAACAAATTTCAGAAAGAGAATTCTACAAATTAAATAATAATAACCATAAATTTCAAAGGCATTGATTTAATTGATCTAAATGGATGTGTTTTTATTTGCAAAATTATTAAAAAATTAGAAAGAAAAATTATTAAAATAACTCGTTAATAATAATTTATAAACTCTTTCTAAATCCTGACTTACTGAAGCGAATTTGAATGAATTCTCTTTAAAATCGCTGTACAATCTGCTGTGTTTCAAAAATAGAAGACTAAAATAAAAAAGAAAAGAAAAGTTGATCTTAGATAAAACCATCGCTTAATGTATTGAAGGTTACTCTTCCTGTAAATAATTTAGAAATTCTGTTTTGTTTTTCCGACATGATCGTTTCGCCAAATGGAATATTATAGGTAATTGCAATAAAAATCTCGAGCAGCATTTATAGAGTACCCAGAGTTTTATAGAGTACCTTTTTAATTTACTAATTCAATTATTTCTGCCGTTATCTTGAAACTACGTCAAAAAAAACATAGATAATCGACTATATTCTCTTGGTTTATAGGTCAGCTGAATCCAGGCTATTCATAAAAAGGTTTTGTAAAGTTGGCCTGTCAATGACATAAGTTTTGTTTAGGTTGTAAATAGATACGTTTTTTGTTGCTTTTTTTTTTTTTTTTTTTTTTTTTTTTTTTTTTTTTTTTTTTTTTTTGCTTCAAACGCTTTTTTTAATCCAGAATGAAAAGACAATAAAGAAATCATTCCTATCTTCCCTGACAAGAAAAAAAAGCCAATTTTTACTCAAACCTTTAAAATTCCTTAGAATCCCTACTAACTGAAGTTTATTTAACTTTTTTAAGACAATTAGCCTATTTTTTTTCGTTGGTGGATGTGTGTTGTTTGCTTGGCTTGTGGAGTACTACTGGAGACAAACACTTTTCTCTATTTCCCGCCCATCTTGTTTTTGTTGATAGATAGCGATCTGTAAGGAAGCCGTTTACCCACTTTTGTGGCTAACTTTAGTTAGCAATTGCTGGTTGTCCGCATACCAGCCGTTCTGAAGGCTCGGGAAAAGCCTTCAATTAAAAAGAGAATTAATGGCGGCAGCAGAGGTGGAATCCCACTCCGTCGATCAGCGCTGACCTCAGGGCCACCGATCGCAATGAAGGATTGGGAGCCGCGCGATTTAGTTCGAAGGCTTAGTGGTTAATAGCGCACCAGCGTCAATCCACATTGCGCTTCAAGCAGATAACGTGCCAGCGATAAGCCTAGGACAGCAATCGGGTCAGACGGCCAAACACAGAAAGACACGATTCTCAATTAGATTGTAAGTTAGCGGAGCAGTAGAGCAGATATATTAGATGATAAACTATCAATCAAAAAGTGTTTTACTTTTAATACAGTTTATTTATTTATTTTAATTTTAATTATTGACTGAATATGTGAAGTGTTTCTTGGACATTATTCCTCTTTGTTTATCTGTTTGGACGGATCTTGATGACGCTAAAAAACTAGTCTGAACCGATTCGATTACAGTTTTGTGTAATGTTTATTTATGGCCAAACTAAACATGGACACGATTATTTTGCAATTCCTAAAAAAAAAAAAAAACATAAGGGGCTGGACTATTTTTCTTAAATTTTGAATAGTACTTCCTGATGGTCCAACTTAAAATAAGAGCTCGATATTTTGGTCTCTATCGCGTAATACCCCAAAAAGCCTCCAAATCGCTGCCCACCCAATCATTATGTGATGGGTTAAAAAAATATCAATGAATACTAATTTCAGTGCTTTTGTCAATAACCATCTTGGTTGAATCTTAATTTTTCCCGTTAATCATGTTTTAACTGGGTAATTAAATATGAATTGCAAAGACATAATAGAAACCCTTTCTTCACACCCTGGAATTTATTGGAAAAACAAATGATCAATAGATGTAAATTGACCATTTCGAATAATATTGACCATTTCTTTTATTAAATTCTCAACAATACGTGTTTGGTTTCATTTACTAGGAGATACATGAAAGATCTTCCGCCGTACTTCAGTCTAAAATTGTAAGTCTCTGGCGGCGATTGATTTGTATTTCTTCTCTGCGGTAATGTTGTTATTATTTTTTTCCAACATACAAAAAAATGGGGGGGGGGGGGAATTAATTCGCATCTTTTTTCTGTCTCTCTTTTTCACATGTTGTTAGTGACTTATTGCCCCGGCCACTGATATCGGCATCGAACCGAGTTTTCTCTGTTTCCAATTATCGTCACCTCCCACGACTCTATCGGAACTTGATTACAGAGGGCTGAGGTCAAGTCGCCCACGTGCGGGGCGTTATTGGGGCGTCACAACCACCTAAGACGCCTATGAAGAATGGCTTTGCAGAGGAATACACCAAAGCAGGATAACTTAGCCCTGTATTTAATCCCCTGTAGTGTAAATTTATAACTTTGTTTGCAATAAATCTTTTGTCATTTTTTTTTTTTTGTTAAGGTGGGACAAATAAGGAAAGTATTTTTAGGTTATCTAGTAAATAAATTAATGGTGATGCGAAAAAGGGATAGTACGAAGTAAAGTTATCTATACATCTTAGCTCTTTTTATGAAGTAAGAAACTAAAGCAAAATACACTCAAAATTAACCTACTCTTCTGTAGTATAATAAGCAATGGAAATTCGTTACTCAACTGTCGCTATTGCATAAGACTCCAGTAACTATTCGATTAAGATTCTATAGACAAATATATATTGGATATTAGTTATTACAATTTTGCCAGCTAACATTCCTCACTTAATTTAAAACAAATTCTATATAAATTGAAAATAAGATTATTTCCTGTTCAGCGAAATTTAAATGTGCGATTAATATAAAACCACTGAAGTCTTAATATTACATAAGATTTAAGGTGCCAGAAATTAATACAGTGCAACTTTGATAATTCAAACGTCTTTAATTCGAAATCGTGGTTAATTCGAAGATTTCTCTTAGTCCCTTGAATTTCTTATTAAATCAATGTTAAAAAATCGTGGATAATTCGAAGTTCAACTTTCTTAATTCGAAGTTTTTTATAAAAAATTTCAAACCATAACGACTTTTCGGCGTTTCATCATTAAGAAATTCGACACGTGACAACTGAAATCCCCTTCCCGCCACCGTTCGACACGTGACGCCATTCGAACGTGACGCTTCAGACGCCAATCGAGCTTCCTGATGTCAGTGTCACCATGTCTTTCAGTAAACAACGCGTGTACAAGAATTTAACGTTCGCTGAAAAGGTCGCCGTCATTCGCGAGGTGGAAAAGGGTATGAAGAAGTAATGCCAAATCGCCAACGAGTACGGGATAGCGCCGAATTTCGTCGGTAGATTGAAGGACAAACCAACGTAAGTGAAGCTGTTTTCCGTTCACTAAACATGCTTGATGATTTTGTTGACCTTAAGCGACTGAATTCTACAAAACAATCAGACATTGCACAATTTTTTGAAAAACTATAATTTTCTGTATTGAATGTAATACAGCTTATATAATATTAATCTTATTTTGTTTACATACATATAGTGTTTAAGTCTTTCATACCATGATCTTTCTGAATAAATATTTACTTATTGACAGAATAATCTTTTCAAGCATTCAGTGGACCTGAAATTAAAGTTAAAAGATGTAACTTGTTTAATTCGAAAACTTGGATAATTCGAAGTTTTGTAGTGGTCCCTTCAGCTTCGAACTATCCAAGTTGCACTGTATAAAAAAAGCATAAATAGATTTGGTTTCTTTTTTAAATTTGTTTTCTTTTGGAGATGACCACAGTGGGAGTGGTTTCCTTTATCACTGTTGCACTGTCTGAGCGTTTCATCTGGTGAGTGGGTCCGGCTGAAGAGTCTATAAAAAGGACGAAACGGCTGTCCCAGACTCTCACCGATGAAAGCTCCGATATTTTTAATTTCTGTGTCATTTATTTATGCTTTTATATCAATTACTATTATTATTTTTCTTGTATGGCAGTTTTATCTTTTTATATTTAGTTTCTGACTGATTAAGGTGCGGCTAATTAAGCAGGAACCTTTCTCATATAGCACTTCACCATTCTATTGACACTGATTTGTAGACTTACACGACGATTGGGAAAAGAAGAAAACCATGGGTTTTGGATTAGTACTTCCTGTAATTCTCAGTGATATCTATCGAAGCATTGTAATAATTTCTATTTTTCTGCAAAGTAGAAGAGAACAAGATTGTCGATTTTATTTTATTTTTAGTCTTTACATCGTAACGTACCTATAGTATATAATTCCCCTTTTGTTTTTTACGAGTATATTTTATTTTTGTATAGAGAATAAAATAATCATGACTGTTAATTAGAAATATATTCCTTTATAATATTTTCTTTATAAAATCAACTTCACATAAATTCAACAGAAATAAAAACACTATCTTTGAAGCAACATAAAATCTTGACTTTCAGTTTTTGATGCCTAATATTAGAAAAAAGGAAAGAAACAAATTACTAATCATCTAAAGAAAACGTGCAGATATAATTATTTCCTGTCACGTTGTTGCAATCCTCAAAGTTGCACTTGGGCGCACCTTATCCACTTTCCCCACATTGTTCTTTGGAATATTTACCCTAACAACAACATGGGCACTCAGCGTCATGTTCTTCGTTATGGTCGCTTTCAAACAAAGTTTCAGGGGCAGGAGTAGATTTATTACAAACTCTTCTCAAAAACAGCTTCAGCCTAAACAGCTCTAGAACATTTTTTTTTTTCATCTGTGAGAAAGGATGTTTTAAGTTGTTACGAAGAGCCAATAGAAAAGCCATCCTACGGAATTACTGCAAGGGTCATTAAAAGAAAGTTTTTTCCAATTATAAACAATATTCTATTCGGTGTTAGCGTTGGTTTTCTGCCTAAATTGTTACTGATGTGCTGTTGTCTCTAACTTTTGGGTTAGAGACAACAGGGTTAAGGGTTGAACGTGCAAATTAAATTATTTTGCTGCTAGTTTGTTCCCCATTTCCTTTTTAGTACAGCGTCAACAGCTTCTTTCGTGGTCCCAAGTTTTACGACGATTCATCTAAAATAAAAAAAATAAAAAAGACCAAAAGTAATATACAATAGAATAAACAACGCTTTCATAAGAATGGGTGTAATAATCTAACAATGAAAGTAACATGTCCTAATATCGCCTCCGGGACGATATTAGGCAAATGTCATCTACAACAATGACACGTATTGATATCTATGACTTTGAAAACTTGGTGAGTTGAAATTAATTGGTTGACATCTCCACTTCATTACGATTGAAACATCATAAAAGTTTTTGAATAGATTTGTACGCACAATAATATACACGGATTCTGAAATATTTGTGAAAAACACTCAACACGTCGTTTACACTTGGCCTCTGAAACTTTCGCGAGTGAACACTGTCTCGCCAAAAAAATGTCGTAGTATGTAGGTATTCGGCGCTTGTACCTCACTGTTATTATTATTTTTATATTATTCATGTTTTTTATAACTATTATCCATATCCAAAAGTGACTTCGGACGAGTAAAAAAGGAACTGCCCGTTCGAGAAAAATGGGCTGCTCCCGCAGGGTGTCTACAGAATCAGGGAAACCGGGAATTATCAGGGAATTTTGTTATTCTGGAAAAAATCAGGGAATTATCAGGGAATTTTGCAATTAATACTTAAAATCATAGAATTTTTTGGTTGAACAGATCCGTTTTTTTTTTTTTTTTGGTTGAACAGATCAGGGAATTATCAGGGAATTTTAAAAGAAATTGTTCATGAAATCAGGGAATTTTTTTATTCAGATTTTGTAGACACCCTGTCCCGTTCGTTGACAATTCTCTTCACCATCAAATGGGGCAAATTTGTAGCAATAGCCGGTCTTCGTAGTAATTCAAAAGTACATATTCCATCACCCTGACTCTAGTAAAAAACGTTCCAAATTATACTTCTAGCTTGACTGTGCAATAATGTGTTCTTTGACGGCCATATTGCTTTCTACAGAAATGAGTTCTAGAATCAACTAAGAGATCCGTTATTTTCCTTTTATGATCATTCTTCTTTCTCTGTGCTTAATCTATAAGATTAAATTCTTCTTTTTATTATAGTGTCTCCTATTAGCCTGTAAGATATTTTAAAATGAAATCTACTTTTTTCCATTAGAAAACAGAATTGTCTCGCTTAAAAATAAGTTGTTGGTTTTTTTTTGACAATTATTTAGTGTAATTAACCAGACTGCTGTTTACTAATAAATTGTCTGAAGAAAAATAGAATACATTCAATGTTGTATTTGAAAATCGTTGAATCAGAACAAGAAGTTTAATGAGGTAGCTGAGGGTTAAATATTAATGAAAAGAACAATTTGTTGATATTTTTTTCTCTCTTTCAATCACAGCACAAAGAAAGAAACATTTCGTTGGTGTACTAATTTGAGAATAGATTTATTCTGAACCCTTCCATTTCCTATCTTAAAGTTGTCTTTAACATTTCATTTTCCTGACTGTATAATTTGTGCTCAAATGTGGATGGATATCGTATTTCGTTTTAAAATTGTATTGCTGTTCTAATCCTATTTTGAACTTAGTTTTTAATTATATTTACAAATATTAGATGGAATGTTGAGTATTCTATTACATCATGCGAGTGCAATAGTTTAAGAAACTCTGTTGTAATCAGTCAAATCAAGGTCAGTGAATAAAAACTTAATTTTTTCCGTGAGAGTTGGAATTTTTATGTAAATTTTAAGAAACCGAATTAATTTAAAGGAGGAAAAAGAAGGTTTTTAACAAAAGAAAAAGAAAAAAGGTGGTGGTAGAAATTATGTTTTTTCCGGCGTTGAGCGCATTAGTCAAGAGCTTAGCGCACTTAAAAGACTGTTTACATATTATAAATAGGAATTCCTGCGATAGACGCGTGTAGGTTTTCAAATCGACCCCTAGTGGTGGCTCCTCTGCTCCTCAGTCGTGTCTTCTCTTTTCACCTCGAGGGGGAGTCTTAACCTAGCCCTCTTAAAAGTTTTTAGCCATAATTAATAAGATGCGCGTAATGAATATGCGTCTCGCGGTCCTGCTGAGAGCCTCTAGCTTCGCTCAAGTGGATCGACCAGAAACATCGGAGCTGATGGAGGGGACGAGGTCGTCCTAAAGTTATGCGCACTTCGCCTCGTCTCCTTCATGGCAACAAAAAAAAAAGAACAGCCCCGTTTCAATCTTTTTAAAACTGAAAACCCACCCCATTGGATCAAAATTCACTCTGGCAACAATTTCCAGTTAAAAAAAATCTGTAAATAAAGATTAAAACATCATGCCTTTATCCTTCGGCAGACAGTTGGTAAGGATCATGAGATCAGTAACCGAACAGATTGAAATGGCAATTGGAAGGCTAGTTCAATGTTTAATCCAGAAATAAGAAACCATTTGATAGGAACTCTTCTACAGAAACAACCACATCTCCGACCCTGAAGAGAGGGATTGACTCGTGGCTTTGATAGAATGTCTTACCATTTCAGCAAACTGCGAAAATGTTTTTATTCGCCCTGAAGTCAAAAGAACTTTACTCTTAAAGGTGAATCTAAATAGTTGACATTTTCAAAACTTCAATCATAGAAAAGACCAAGTTCAGTTAAAATTGATCAGTTATTCTATTAAATCTAAAAAAAAAAAAAAAAAATATTCAAATAGAAAAGGTTTTCAGGAAGTTTCGTTTGATGATAGACAAGTGATTTTCATTATTGAGATATTTCGCTAGAAGCATTTATTCGCCTCAATATCTGGAAGATTTTTCATGTTAGTATATTTCTTGGATTTCGCAAATCATTTGTGATAATCCTTCAATTATGCGTCTTATTTATTTATTATACGTCTTTATTTAATCTTTCCAAATTAAGAGCCTTTATTATTTCTGTTTACGAAAATTTTCAAGCAGTATGACGAGTTTTTAAATGTTTGAGTTTAAAAAAATATATATTTTTTAAATATTAAACATTTTTAAGATCTTTTATTTTTTAATATCAAACTATTTAAGAGGATTATTGAGAAAATACTTTGGATTCATTAAATATTTAAAATATTTTTTATTTGAATTAAAATAATTACTCTATGCATTATCTTTGAAGTCTTATACTTATCAATTAATTTTGTTTTATTGTCAACATTTTCCTAATTAATGAGTAATTATGAATAAAACAGTAAAATTTAATGACCCTGATGCTTTTGTTTTATTTATTTTTTAAGTAAAACGAATAATATTGCAGTGGAAAGAAAATAAAGCGGAAATGTTAGTTATTAAAACATCAAATACTATTTTTTCTCAGTGTTGATTTTCTCCAAAAAAAACAAACAAAAAAACTGATAAATAAACCTACAGTCTGTTTCCTATCCCTCCAAAAAAAAGATGAATTATTAATTCAATATTCTTCTTCATTTCCTCATAATATTTAATATAAGATACATTAGACTTCATTTCAAAAATACTCCTTCTTTATTTATATTGGCTTTATTATATTTTATTACAATTCGCAAGATTAAAATCATCTTGCTTTCTCAAGCCTTCTTTTGAATTATATCAACAACAAAAAGCATGTCTACATTTTGACAACAACTGAGCATGCTTACATTTTCTTACATCAGTATTGATACATTAAGTGCACATTCTATTCCATTTTCATTGTTACTTAATAAAGAAAAACATTTGCAAAAAATCTGTTGAACAAGGTTTTTTGCAAATGTTTTTCTTTATTATGTAATAATGAAAAAATGGAATAGGATGTGTACTTAATGTATCATTAATGATGTAAGAAAATGTAAGCATGCTCAGTTGTTGTCAAAATGTAGATAAGCTTATTGTTGTTAATTCGAAAAGAAGGCTTGAGAAAGCAAAATGATTCTAATCTTGCGAAATATTGCTAATATAAATTTTTGAAATGAAGTCTAATGTATCTTATATTGAATTATTAATTTAAAAATGTTTTTGTGTCATATATTCAATTCTGTAATCTGTTGAAAAACATTAAGAAATTGTACTTTTTCCTGTGATGGACGGAGGGAATCGGATGCTTTTGGATGGTCCCTTATGAATCCAATTTAGTGCTTAAGGTAGCTGGGGTTAGCGACCCTCATTTCCCTTCTCATAAATAGCTGAGCCATTTAACAGCCTTGTAAACGGACAGTGCTACTGGCCCTTGGGCCGTGCTAACAAGTCGGTGCGCATGCATAATTGGCAGGCCCCAATTGATTGCTGGCATCGCCTATAAGTAAATGGAAGTGGGCCGACGACGCATTCCTCACGGACATAGAACCGAGAAATGAGGACCATATGGCCACTCCATTTGACAGCTATTATTAGCACGTGCATATTAATCAATGACCATCGCCTCTTAGGCGAATCTTCAAGAAAGTAATTACCTGAGCCTTGGAATTGAAAGTAGGCCTAACTGCTGTTGTTATCATTATTATTATTAATTGCGCGGATTATTAGTTTACAGTACTGAGTGTGATGTGAGTTGCTTAGCTCAATTAGTTGTCTGGCTCATTTGCAATGGCATTGTCTGTTTGTTTTTGGTAATATTTTTTGTTTAATCATTTTAACAAAATCTATTAACAAAAAACCATGTTTACAATAGATCATATCTTATAAAAAAAATATGTGCATCTCTAAGAAAGAGTTTTGTAATAAATTAGATAAATTTATTTCAAACCATCTTATAGTTTCTAGAAACAGTTTTAAGTGGTAAAAATTACTGTGATTGCAGAGGGTGTTATAGCACAGCTTCATTGCAAATACGCCTAAAAACATAAATAAAAATTGCATGTGACTCAATATTTGTCTTTAGTCATTGAAGCAATGTTGTTGTACGTTCCACAGTGTTTGGAAATAAATTTACTCTTGTATTTAGTTTTTTAATTATTTTAACTGTAAACTAAATAAATAAATAATAAAAAAAAAAAATCGCTAAGAGGTTTTATAAAACGTTAGAATTCAGTCAGAAACATTCCGATGAAAAGGTGCTGATAATTTTGCATAAAATTTTACTGTTAATTTATTGCTTTGCATGCAGTAAATGACTGGTATAGTTTTATTTTCAAAACAAATAAATAACTTTCTAGTTGACATTAAATAGGCCTCACTGATAATTTGCACAACAATAGAGAATCCTGAATTCAATGTCAAAACTCGATGTTTTTAAGCTATTAGCTGCTCTCAATTATAACAAGGTAGGGATGGTGATTAGTAAACTAATTACAGTGCTTCGCAACGGCTTCTAAGTTACCTTTACTTTAGAATAGACTGCGCCAGGATGGTCTAGAAAATGCTCGCGCGAGTCTATTTGCGACCCCATGCTATCTTACCCACCCCTATTTATATGGAATAATCGTCATTCTTAACTCAAACCTTGTTAATACACTGAATTCCTAATAATGATTTAAAAAAAAAAAAAAAAACTTAAGTTGAGAAACTGTGAAAAGATTTAAAATGGAGAGAAAAAAAAATGCTTATGAGGGAATCGAACCCACGACCTTCGCGTTATTAGCACGACGCTTTAACAGGCCACCAACAACTGAGCTAACAAAAGCCGTTGCGAAGCATTGTGGATGTGTGTCCACAGGCAGACAAACCGAGGATATAAGGCGTCTTTCAGAAGCCTAGTAAAATAGAAAGGAAAGACTGTAAAATAAAATCGGATATGTAAAGTAATTGTAAATGGACATCAATGGGTGAGACCAAGTGTTTCCTAAGTGACATCCTGGAACAGCTGTTTCACGCTCTGTGGCGATCATCATTTAGGAGTCGTCACCAGTAAACAGCGAGTGATGTCACTTAGTGAACACTTGGTCTTACCCATTGATTTATTAAAAATTAAATTCTCAGATTTAATTTTCAATATGTTAAGAAAATTAATTAAGGCCGGCGGAATGCTGGCACATGATATCCTCACTAATGATTTTTCGTAAGTTTTGTTTATTTTTGTCTCGGAGGCTCCACTACGATTCCGAAGATAATTGTAAATGGATTTATTCATTTATTTTGTAGTTTGTTTTAATAGATAACCTATTAATTTGACTCCATTACAAGATTCCACTTTGATGATCATCTTTTCTGCACCCTTCCCAAAAATAAATCACAGAATTAAGTTGTTTGATGATTCTTTGAATTACAGTTATTGAAATAAAGATTAGTTTTTCGGTTTTCATTTATAGTTAAGAAAAAACCAATGTACCGAGTTATGGGTAACCCTAACACCTTCAGTATTTCTCAATAGAATGGATTATTTACAGATTTCTTTCATTTAGAAATAACGACGTTTAGATTTACAAATCCTTATCAGCTTCATGGATTACCAAAGACTTGACGTTTGTTCTCAGAGTTAGTTTTTAAGATGGTGGCAGATATACAGAAGAACTTAAGGAATGACAGTCTCTATATGTAATGACACAGACTAAAACTTTTTTTTTTCCTTTCTCCTGTTTCTTAATTGTTGTTACCTTATCTGCAACAGAGCTCTTGTCAACATGGAGGTCCTTCGCCATCTGTTTATCTCTGTATCTTGTCTAGTTGTCATTGCCACCAAAGATTATGATCACAATTTCTCTCAAGGCCTGACGAAAACTCTTAATGATGAAACATCTCATTGATAGCCCTTTTTTTCTCTCTGTTTCTCTCTTCGACTGAACGCTTGTGGCTTTCTTTTTAATATTATTTTGCAAAGGGAAAATATCTCTATTATTAAATACCAGTTTTATGGATTTCCGTTGTAATAGTAAATAAGATAGTACAAATAATTATATATAGATATGGTATTGTATAAGTTTTTGTTTCCCCAAAAAAGAAACAAAAAAGTATTCCTCACGAATATTGTGTTGTATTTATTGTTTGTTTGTTTTAAGTAGTAGTTGCTACTTAATGACTTTTATAGGAATGTAACTTTTTTTTTTCCTTAAGAAATTGAAAAATTGGAGGAAAAATTATATTTATACTCTGCATAATAGTTAGAACATAAATTGCTTGTTACAAATAATCCGAAACCATATGAGGATTATTTATAACAAATAGTTGTACCAGGTAGTTTTGGATTTATTTAGTAAGTTCTGTGAATGCATAACCTCTCCGTTATAGATGTCTCTCACACCTTTTATATTAAGCTTGGCAATACTGCAGGACTTGCCATTGCCTCTCACACGGGAACATGGATAGAATAAGACTGTAGGGTAATTCCCTATTCCAAGATATGTGTATGTCATGTGAACCAAGCGATGACCCTAAGCAGGACGGAAATAACCGAATTGTTGTTTGTATCCAAATGAATTCTTTAAATGCAAAACCTTGTATTAATGATTTAATGGATTTTGAAGTCGATCAAGACACAGTCAGACTTTTGCTTTGTTATTGTAGATGTCGTGACTGGTTATTTTGATTGGACGGAAATAAGCATTGATGAGAGGAAGACGACTCGATCACGAACAAAGAAGAAATGGTCTCTAATTGATTCTTAATCCTCTGATTTAATAGAAGCAAAAACAGACGCTGAACCCTTTAATCTTGATTTATATATCCGTTCTTAAGAACTGTTTACAGGCATTTTAACAGAATATTTTTAATGGGTAATAAAAAGCTTTTTTGTTGTTACATTGGACTTTGTATTTACAAACCTATCGCAAATTTGGATATTCTATTATTCCTTTTATAAAATACAAATGAAAAATCGATAATTTACTACGTTTTTTAAGTAATAACCTTGGTTTTTTTTTTGTTTTCCTAAAGCAATTTCTTGAATCCATGTGAAAGTCTTTTTACTTTATAACTTGAAGTTTAATTCTTGAATCATTATTTTTTTGTCTTAATAATATTAACATGAATTATTATAACATGAATTTTTTTGCATATTCTTGAAAAATAGGTATTTAGTAATCTGTATTCTTACTTAAAAACTTTCATTTTGTTCATTTCTTGTATTTTTCTAGTATTACTGTGTAGATTTAGAATTACTAATGTTATGTTTAGAAAATAATTGATTATTACCAGGACTGTGGAGTAGCTACTAAGAAATCTTCGATTCCGACTCCTTTATTTATATCTCACAATATAGGCACTCTTTTAAGCCTAAAAATGCTGGTTGTGAAAAAAATGATAGAGATACACTATCTTTCTCTGCCATTTCAATAATGTGGTTTTGAAAATTTTTTGGCGGCAAATTTGTCAGATGTTAAGAATCTTGGAGTAGTTGTGTTTGACTTCCAGTAGATTTCTGATTTTTTCTTTAGCCCTCAAGTAATTGAAATGTTTTTATTGCTATCTTTTTCATTCACAGCTTCTAACACTATAGTATGTGTTTTTAAATTTGATGCTGTTATAGATGCATTTTTATCAGATCCACTAGAACTACTAATTTTTATATTAGAGGGAGGGGGTAAATAAAAATGTCAGTTTGAAAGAAGGGGATGCATTAGAGAGATACGAAAAATAAAACTTCAGATAGATTACTGAATCATTTTAGGATACAAATAAGTTTTCCTTATTAGACATGAAAAATAAAAAGCAGATTAGAAAAATAAAATTACTTTGAAATAAAAAAATTTTCAAATGTTTAATGAATTTACAGTTCAAAATTAAGAAAAAGTAAAGTTTCTTAGAATTCTAAAAATAAATGATAATGATTTGATATCACTCATTTGGTGGCGTTTGTAGAGATGGAGAACCAGTTGTTATATCTTTCAAAGAACGGTGATTAGTGTATTAGATCAAAAGCATCTTAAAACAATGATAGAGGAAAAGGTGGTGCTACAGATAAATATTCAATTGCAGTGTTAGGTGTAATGATAGATGCTGATAAAACAAATAGAAGATAAAATCAATCCGTCGGATGTTTTCTCGGTTCGTTACCCATGTTAAGTGTATCTAATTGTTTTTATGAGTTTGGCTTTAGTCTGTTAATGAATATTGACATCGTGAGTGTACTACAAAATTCAATCAACTTAGGGAGGAACTCAGGGAAGGTTTGTTTGCTTAATAAATAAAAATTCACACTTTGTAATGTAAAAACTTTTTTTAACAATTTTGAATTCCTGTCAATTTAATAAAAAATAAATTATTATTAGAGATAAATAATTTTAAAATAAGAAAAACTGATTAAAAAGAGTCTGTCCTTTATTTTTGTTTTAATTAAAGAAAAAAATCTTAGTTTTAAAAAAGAAAATTAATTACTATAAAATCGGCAATTTTTGCATTTCTTGTTTTTATTTATTAGGTTCTTTCAATCAGAACTAAAAAAAAAAAAAACCTGAAGAGTATCTAAAATTTATTAGATTAATTACTTAAGAATTAAGATTCCTATTTCCAAAATATCGATTATTTAAAAATATATATATATATATAATGAGACTTTAATTCTACTGTATTTGAATGTTAGTTACACCAACAAAGAACAAAGTAAACTTAACGAAGGATGTATGGTTTAGCTTTACAACTTTTCAAATATGATGATAAGAATCTGTAATTTGTGACATCCGCTATGATACTGACTTCCGATACGAAGCTCGTGTAGGTGGCAAAGCCACAGCCAAATTTGCTGGCGTCGATTCTGGTGATTAATTGCTTGTACGCAGGAAGGTCAACGGAGAGGCTGACACACATTTACCGTTTTGGCCCAGGATGAAGGTGTTTGCGCTGTGACTACATCGAAGACTCAAACCACAGAAAAGATAATCAAAAAGCTATTTAGTTGAGATTTTATTCCTCTTGATCTGTTTAGGTATTATCAGATTTATTCATCGTTCGTTGTCATGATCTGATTAAACTGTTTCTTTGTAAAAAGACTAAAATTACACAAAATCAGGAGACATAACATAATTGAAGCTAAATTCAAGATAACTTTTATAAACTACTTTTGTAAACTATTCAAACACTATACAATTAGGATATTGAGGTTTACATTTTGTCTTAGGCCTAATTTTACGTCTGGAATCGAAGCTCAAAGAACTACTAATTATTATTTCTCAATCTTTTTGTTAGGTTTCCAATTGATAAGCCCACTCTCTTGAGATTCAGATTTTATTTACATAATATTTCACAATTTATATAATTGTTTTACATCAGATTCTCGTTGATCCTCAATCCGCCGCCCACGACAGTCCCCAGAGATCGCAATGTTGAGAAACACTGGCTTAGATGGAATGTTCTCGTAACTACGAATTAAAATATTTATTGATTTTTGTTTATATTCTTCTAGCTTCCAATTCATGAACCGATTCTATCTTTAGGCGACATTTATTAGATGATACGATGTCATTATATTCAGTCACTCATAAATATTTACACATTAACCTTTGTTGATCACGAATGAGGTAACGTTTCTGCAATTTGTTGAAGAAAAAAAAAAGTGAAATTTTAATTATCCCTTTTTTTCCCTCTCTGTCTCTAAATGAAAAAAGTGGAATAATAAATGGAGATTTATGTTTGTTGATCTTTGCTTTTTTTTAATTTAATATTTAAATCGCTTTTTTAATTAAACTAAAAAAAATTTTTCCTTTCAAACAAAACTTTGTTTACTTTTTTTTTTTTTTAAATTTGTGGAAGATCCCATGGGAGATCAATGAAATATTATAAGAAGAATAAAAGAACTTTTGATTAAGATCTCTAAAATATTCTTGATCAAACTCCTTTTGTTCTTAAAAATAAGAATTTTAAATTCATCTGACGAATTTTTAAGAATACACTTCATTCTCAAAATTAAAATATTCTTATCCTAGAAAGCAAAAATAAAAGTATATGTTGAACCTAAAACAGTTTGTTTGGCTTTGTTTTTAGTTAATCTCAGAAGCCTCCTTCTTTTTTATGAAAAAAATTGAAAAACCCTCTTGTTGTGAACTGGGACAATTCGTTGGCTGTTCTATTTATTAATAAACAAATTATAAAATTTCTGCCTGAGTCTGATCTAAACGATGATTCAGTAGACATCCTATTTAATGGAGAGAAACACACTTGACATTTATAGAAATCCTTTTATCTTTTAGCAATTACTAAAGCAGATATAAAGAGAGAATTAGATTTCTTTCTTTTTATTTCACAGACGAACCAATGACATTCCAAATCAATTGATCCAATCATTGATCAGTCACTGCTTCTTTACACTTGTGTAATAACATTTCTGTTGCTGAAATGCAAAGTGTCTCTTAGAGATATGAAGATGCCAGTGGTTCAAAATTCTCATATCAGTCTTTTATTCTCATTGAATAGTTTCTAATATTTAATTAATTCCTAATTTGAATTCAGTAAATAATTGCTAATAATTTTCTTGGCATTTAATTCTCCTTAATCTCAGTATTTTTAGCTGTGAGCTAAAGGATGTTTCAGGTGAGCTTCCGGAAACGGCTCCTAATTAAAGTACAAAGAAAACGCCTTCATCTGTATTCTAGAATGATTAATAGAAATGATAAATAAAGCACATTTAATCATTGAACATCAAAATCGGACGTTTTGTTACAGTTGAAAGAGACAACACGATTTCTTGAATGGAATTTAAAAACTTTGTATGGTTGCTATGGAATTGTTTGCTTTAAGTGTTTTTTGGATTACTATTCGACATTAGTGTGAATATGTAGCAGACCAAATAAGGCCTGGTGGAAATGTCGTCGTCTTGTGTGTGTGTGTGTTTTTTTGAATAGTGCATCGTAAATGTTGTCTGGTGTTCATGGCCAACCTTGGATCTCCTCTGATTCTCGTGACTCATGGTTTATTCATGTGCACTTTTAGTGTCAAATCAACATTATTGAAGGTTATTTACTAGTGGCCGTAAAATATTACTGACCATCCAGATCTACTAAAGGTTCCTTTTTTTTTTATCTCTTTATTTCTTTTTGCCTTCTTTTCGTCATCGTCTTTCTGCTTCGTATTGGCTTTGGGTTTCCAACTCTTGAAGATAGGAAAAAAGTAGCTCCACTTTCTCTGTAGTTTGCTAAAGTTTCTTTTCTTTTTTTTTTACTTATACCCGGAACTTAAAGTTTTAAATAATTTTCTAATTACGGAACGTTTGATCTTTTCTTAGAGAGAGACAATAATAATTGTAAAAATATTATTTTTTGATTATTATTATTATTATTATTATTACTACAGATAAATTCATAAAACAACGCTTATAAGTTTTTAACGTTTCTACAACCTTTATCCGATATTGTATTCGTTAAATCTCTCTGATTAAGTGCCAAATTTACAACCATTCGCGAGATTTGTCCATTTCTTCAGGATCTTTTACATTTTTTACAGAGTTGGCAAATAGTTTGTCTTTGCTCTATAACTTTTCACATTGATTAAAATAAAATGTTCGGGTCATGTATGATTAGCAGCAGATTATAAATCGAGAAAGGATGGACAAATTTGAATGAAATTTGCTAGTTGTGGAAGTAAATTAAAAGAAAAAAAAATACAGGGTTATTTAAATTAATGTTAAATACAGAAAGTGAATTGGAATTTTTTTAAAAAATAATCTGGTTGTTTAATTTAATTACAGTTAGATGTTAACCGACCGTAACGCGAAGATTTGAGCATTCTATAACACTATGTCACTTATCACTTATTAAGACTCATAAGAAGAAATTGCAAAGAAATAAAATGTTTTTCTTTTTTTTCCCTAAAAAAAAAAAAAAAAATTGTAGATAATGTAATATTGGCACAGAAAGCGAAGAACTTAAATATTTATAAGTTTACTGAAGCAGGGGTTATAGTATAAAAAGAGTAAGTTTTTTATTAGCATTCTTTCAAAGACTTCAAAACAATAATTTTATAATTTTTTTTTAACTTTTTTTCCAACTTTAAATATTGTTTTTCGTTGGTAATAAATTAGGATAATAAGGGATTTAATTGCTTATTGTTGATTGGTGGAGTAAATTGCCATGGTCATTCTTTCAAATAAAAAAAACAAAAAAATTTCAACTCATTATCATAATTTTATCAGATATACAAAGAATTCTCTGATTCACTATCACGTGACTTCATAAGGTTATAGCAATTGTCACGCAAATGTTCTCTTCTGAATATTATGAGTAGAAATTGTAATCGAATCCATTTTCATTAAATACATCTTGCAAAAAACAGCAACAGGTTAGACGTAGATAATACAAAGTTACAGAACAAGCTTAAATAAAAGATTCCCGTCAATTTTTTCGTACTCGAAAGAAAACAAAAAAATTCCTGCTGATTCCGAAAACCGTATTAAGTTAATTGAGCCGCTAAAGATATTGGCTATTGTAATAACAAGGAAGGTCTAAATATTTTTTTTTAAATACAGTAAACCTCGTTAAGTCGTCACTCAAGGGACCAAATATTTTTGACGACTTAAGCGGAGAGGGAATTTTTGAAAAAAAAAATGTAGAATTCGGTCAGAAAAACAAGATTTTCAGGAATCAATACATGCAAATGAATGAGTGGAAAATTAAAAAAACAAAAAAAAAACCACACACACACTTTTTATAGTTACCACATTTTAATCGTTTTAAAAGAACGTCTTTGAAACGTTCCAGCCAACAATTGCTGCCGCCGAAATCTTCAATGTTCAACTCCTTAGCAATTTCCATGGCTTTTTCTTTGAGAATCATGGCAGAAATCGGCACATTTTGCGATCTGGCATGTTTTAGCCATCGAACTAAAACCTCCTCGATCTCGTCAAACTTCGATTTCCTCATTCTCTTTCTTTTGTCTTTGCAGTCAGCTTCTTCAATTACTTGTTTCGATGAAAGAATATCGTTTAATGTAGTCCTGGGAATACGATGTTCTTTGGCAAAAGCTGTTTTCGAAACATTTGATTTTTCAAAAAGTGCAATTAAGTCTTTTTTTTTTCTTTAAAACATAACGAGATAAGTTTTGAGGGTGACGAGTTATCCGGAGTAGAATTAAATTTGGTAACGGGTAAAGAAGGGTTATTTTACATTATTGTGTATGAGACCTTGTTAGGACCAAAGGAAAACGACGACTTACTCGGAGTGACGAATTAACGAGGTTTTACTTTATTATAAAGCTTTTCTATTTGATTAAATTTTCATCTAAGAAGTTAGGATTAGGTTTTTTTGAAATATCTTAAATTGAATCTTATTTAAGATATTAATTTTAATTTGAATTTAAAGTTGTGTAGTTTGTGATTGTATTCTCCCGACTTTGTATTAAGATCAAAATTTTGGTTAAACAAGGTAATTAATGCTTTTAGACGGTGTCAAAAGCAAAGCGGTCCCACAATATGGACAATTTTATAAAACAAAATTTTATCGGAACGATCAGATCTTAGTCGGCGATATGCTTCAG
This sequence comes from Thereuonema tuberculata, assembly GCA_023159025.1. Classification (NCBI taxonomy): domain Eukaryota; kingdom Metazoa; phylum Arthropoda; class Chilopoda; order Scutigeromorpha; family Scutigeridae; genus Thereuonema; species Thereuonema tuberculata. The sequence continues at coordinate 67,265,676 of JAFIDM010000003.1, forward strand.
CATTTCTTTCTCGTTCTCTGTCTCTTGTCTCTGACTTTGATCGATACCGTTCTTTACGTTAGCGTGAAGCTTCTCGCTTTGAATCAGCATCTCGTTTTTCCGTACGTCGAGACATTTTTTTCAATTTCAATCACAACAATCGCATCAATTGCGTCTTTTGCATGCGCAACAATCACATTTATAATGCAGCTCTATAACAATGACAATAAACGCAACAATTGCGCCTTTTTCATTCGTAACAATCATTTTTAATAATAAGAAAATTAAAACAATACGAGGTTTCTTGGTTTTTAGCAACCCGTTATTAGCAAACCACTCATTGGTGGGTCAGGGAGTAGTCCTACAGGTCTGGTTTTTTGGACGTGGTCCCCTACTTTTTGATGCTGAACACATTGGTGAAGGTTTCATTCTAATATCTCTAACCGTTTGGCCACTACAGTGTGAGACAGTATGTGACATCCAGCAACCATAAATGCAAGAGCGGTCACCTAAGTTTTACAGGCAAGCTGTAACTTAGGCGCCGCTAAAAAATTTAGGAGTAAGCTTTCTTTCAAGCAAATATTTATTATTTATAATTGAACAATCATATTCTGAGATGTTTACTTCTTTGTATAGAATTCTTAAACCGTAGTCATTTTTTTTTTAGCTGTGTAGACTATTTGTAACATAAGCTTTCCGTATATTGTTCATCGTAGTTTTGAAATATAACAGTCAAATCTCGTTAACCGCGAGGGTTATTTTCCTAGAAAGGCCCGCGGTAACTGAAACCGCGGTTACTGAAGCATTGATCCTATGAGCTGAGGTTCTCTTTACTCTACACTTTCGCCACTCGGATGCTACCGAATTTCCAGGACAAAGCAAGTCAAGCACACGAATCATATAGATAAAAATGCGTTTGTGCTTAGGAGCGCTTGCTGAAATACTTTCATTAGCACCACTCTTCGCGCGGCTTCCCTTGATGGAGCTCATGTCGACTGCGCGATGGACCTCTCAGAATCTTGTCGTTACTGCGAATGGGCGCAAAGAGACCGCGTATTTGGCAGAATAGTTAACACTTTTTTAGAAGCGCATAAGCGAATCATATTTGGCAGATAATGAGTATTTACTATATATGATGGTTCACTACTAGCTGATCTAGCAGAAGAAAGGTCTGTCTTGAGATATTTTAAAAGCACTTGTAGAAGCAATCTTTTATCAACCCTGTGAATCATTTTCGTTAAGAGAGAAGAGAACTATAGAAATCCATTAGAAACAAAACAAACCTGCCATTAATTTTCATTATTGAAATTACTTCCCAACTTTTACGTCTACTTTCTTTATCTACAGACAGAAAATGCATCAAAATTCTGAAACTGATTTCGACATTGTTAAACAAGACTTGTGTCTTGATTTTAGGCCCTTGAAATGAACCTGCATTGACCTGTCCTCACCGGGTTCTTCAGAGGATGTTTGTTTTTGATGTTCAATCAATGATTCTCTGAATCAAGTTTAAAGGTAGTATAAATATTCTAAATCAATTCTAAACCTTCCTACAATGTGTTAAACAAAGCGTACATCCTCTGCCCTAATAATCCTCGTTTGCATTGATAATTCAATGAAGCATTTCTTAATATGTTAAGAATAAGAAAGTACGACCCTGAACTGCCGTGATTTCCTCTCTTCCTCGTGTCGTTTCATAGAGATATTGGAGAGAGGGAGGGTCAAAATTATCGGGTGTCCGTATGTCGGAAGATAAGTACTAATTATTTCGGGCAAGCAAACGCTCGAGATAATTTGCCCTAAGGCAAGACAGAATCCTGATATTTAAATGTTGATAATCGAGTCGAGTTCTAAGAGACTTCGGCCGCATTGTCATTATAGGGTTATGCATTGTCATTATAGGGTGTAGGATTAACTTTACCCAATCGCGCAACAGCCATCCGAGCAAAAAGGCTGCGTATGAGAGCTGTGTAAATAGTCCTCGGGGAAGCTTCGTCGTATAAAAGCAGTTGCTTGACTTGACGCCTGTCAAACTGAAAGACTGGTTCGAGACAGTCAGGAGATGCTCACTTGATTGCCTTCGAATGCGGGTTCATGTTTTGTGTTGATGGAAACGCCTATAAAAGCAGCACCCATGTAGGATGAGGTTTTGCCAGTGATAGTTGTTTTCATCGCCTTCTAGGCGGTACCAATATCGCTGTTGCGTTGATCAAAAAAATAATAATAATAATAATAAAAATTTTAAGTATTAATTCTATAAGAATATTAGTTACCCGAAAGCCATTTGAGAATTGCGAAGCATCAAATCTTTTCAAAAGAAATCTTTAAAATGTAAAATGAAAATTGATTCCAAATAATTGTAATAAATTTGAATAAATATTGTTTACAATTCTATAGCTTCTACGGTTGAAGTTTTCTTGTTAATTAAAAGAAAATTCTACCAAATAGTCGCTAGATTCGAACTTTGCATTGAAAGGATTGAAAATTCTAATCAATATTCAACAATCATTGTTTCCAAGACTTCAATGTCTTAGCAGCTTCTACATCTAGTCACTTCCTGTCATTTCACTAACAGCTGATGTACTAAAAACACAGTCAAAGCAGAAGGCTGCATTTGATAAGAGATGATCTGTTTTTTATCATAAGGTCAGTTACTGAATATTTATTAAGTTATTTGTTGTTGTAAATCTATTTCGATTAACAGAATTAGGATAGTAGAAATTCAGTTAATGTGACGAAACTGGAGGAATCCGAATAAAGCCTGTTTTATCGCTATTTTTCCAATGAACTCAAAGCCTGAACGCCATCCGACTGCGAGAGGGGGTAACAAAATTTACCCTTATTCACCAGCCAGACGGTTCAAATGTACGCAATGAGTATAAGTACTTTCTAAACAACTAGAAATGTTATTTATTCTTTAAGTTATAGTTTTTGATTTAAAAAACGGTGAAAAAAAGAAGAACTTTTTTTTATTTTATTTATTTTCTGTTGTTGTGTATTTCATTGAGTCAAAGGCCAATTACTAGACATTGGCCGAATCCAGTTTTGGACAGAGCCTGCATTTCCATTTTAAACCCTATTAAATCGCAAAACTTTTTCTTATATCAGTCTATTAAGTCACCTTTTAAAATTTATCTGAGGAATTTGTCTATGACTAATTGAAACATCGCCTGTTGAATATTTACTTGGCGCGGTGGGAGACGAAGGAAAAAAATGTTTCACCGAAAAACGAAGCATTTTGCTCCCAAACGCTTTTCTCTCTCTTTTTCCAGCGCCATTAATCTTTTTGAAGCTGTTGTATGCAAATGGCGCTACTTCTTCCTCTCTTTTTTTTTTCCTTTCTTTCTCTGGCTGGTATGTCGGTTATTCTCTGACAGAGCAGTCGGACAAGCCAACTTCCGCCCCTGTGCATTTCGTGAGCGGTTTCTTAATGAAAAAGTCTGTGGCTTCATTTAAGCACTGGATCGCTTGATGAGAAGGGCATTATCGTGCTGGTTTATCTTGATTGCGCTTTCTAATGGACTTACTGTCAGTAAATCAGTAGCAATGTTAGGAAAAGGATGGTTATGCACGGAAAATTAAAATCGTTGGCATTTTTCTTTGTTGTGGTGAGGGGGTGGGGCCTTTGTTTGTTTCTTAGGAGTTACATGAACTGATAATTTACAGCAGTGGCATTTCCAAAAGGTCTAGCTATTGAATCCGACTTTTCTTTTAGCAGACCAGTTCTGTTAAAAGAACTGGTTATTTAATATTATTATTGGGGTGGGAGGAATTATTAGACTACTTATATGCTTTATATTACATTTCCCAGATATTTGAAGATATATATTATTTCGATATTTTTTTTTCCTCCAAGATATAAAAACGAAATCTTAGACATGGGCATTTTTAATTTACACTTATGCTCAATCTGCAAATGGATAATGGCCAAAGCATACGTTCATAATCCTAAGTAAATCAGCAAGGCATCTAAAAGACCTTAAGGAAATTGGAATGTAGTTCCAAGAACAGAAGATTATAGATACTGTACTATTGTATTTAACTTAAGTCCAAGTCCTTTTACTTGCAAATATATTAAAAATTGACAATTCAAGTTTGAACTATTAGAATTTAATGATCAAATGCATTCTCCAGCAAAAGGAACTTATACTCAACATAGTCCTTTTTTTTTTTTTTTTTAACATTTAAATATCTAAATACTCTTAAATTCTATTATTTCTGTTATAAATGAATGCATTGGCAGGTCGAAATTTCTCATTGTATTCCTAAAGCGCTGAATTGATAAAAAAATTGATTAAATATATTTTATTCACTTCCAGATTAACGACAAGAATGCTCTGTGCATTGTTAACGATTTTTAAGACACATAAACACTTAACACTATACTTATTAAACTTTTGTTATCCTACAATACTTCTTGTGTGCACTAATAATTTTTTGAGACATATTGAACAGTGGTTCCTCATTTCAAATATTAATCAACTGTCAACAGATTATCCTTTGTAATTGAGTTGTTGTAAGTTGGACAATCCTGACTTATGAAGATTTATAGAATCCAAAACAGCTGTCCTAGCGTCTCCTTTCTTTTTTTTCTTAGAGTATAATTCGTTGTAACTTAAAATTCTTTTATCTTATTTGCTTAAAGAATTGAAATTAAATTACTCTTAATGTCGGATATATCTTGCATATCTTTACTAAACTTGCGCTGCACAATTGTTGCGAATTAATATGTAGGTTCTTTGGTTTCCTTCTGTAAGGGTTCAAAAGAAGGCTAAGAATTTGCTTCATATTTAAATTATGAAATTAAATTTGTTAAATTTCGAACCCCATTCATGTTAACTTTCACGACTAATGGCTGTTTTTGTCTTGAAACGTATCACACTTGTATCCAAAATTTCATTCAAAGTACTTTATGTTTCAGTTTCCTACTACAGTTGATCATCGTTAATCCTGAATGCTTAAGACAAATAATTACGGATTTTGAATATTTACTGGTACATTCTTAATAGTTATTTTTTTTAATGTTAAAAAATAAATACAAATGAAACAAGTAAAGATTATAAATGTATTTATTTATCATAAATAAAGGATAATAAAGCCGGCTGTGCTAACGGAGAGGGTGAATTGCCTGAAGTCTCCCCTGGACTCCGTCCTTGATGGGGATGACTGCAATCACATTTAGCCAACCAGAGTAGCGTATTATGTAATTTATGATCTCTGTTTACAACCTACCCTATTGTAGCTACATTACGAAAAATTAATTAGAGATTATCGGCCAGTGCGTAATGGTTTGCGTATAAACTACTCTGGAATTAGTAGATAGAAAACGCAGAGAAATTTCTGGGCTGTTTGATCGCTAAATACTAGCATCAGTTTATCTTTCTAATGTATGTTTCATAGGGAATATGAAACAATGTATCCTCAGCTCAATGAAAATGAATGCGCACATATTCATTCATCACATAGACATCATCTTAAAAAGTTCCGGATTGTGCAATTTTTCGATTAAGGTATTGATCTTTAAGTTGTATTAATATTATTGGAGCTGTAACATTTCTTAAAATTATAAAAGGGCAGAAGTAAAAGAATGTTTGCTGTGTGATGAATATAATTATTAATATTAGATGAAAGTACAAAAGCGACAAACGTATCTTGACAACAAAGCAACAGAAAGAAGATATATATATATATATATATATATAAGGAAACAAGAATTAACAGAAAGAATTAACGATTGGATTAAAAAACTTTCTTTTTAAAAGAGAAATATAATTTTTTATTTATTCACATTATAAGATTGCAGTAATTGAGCTCCTTCATTGTTATGTTGATTACGAAGCAAAAACCCTTTTCTAAATCCTTTTAAGTCGCAATTTGTGATCGCGACCCTCGTTTGTCTATTTTCAGAACAGATTTACATCAAAACTAGAAATATCCTACATTGGCCGTGTAAATTTATAAATAGGACAGGTAAATGGGTAAATCTGGCAGATGAGTTCTTAACAAGGACGAAACAGCTGTACCCGAATTCCGTTGATGACGGCTGAAGGCGTGAATGGAAAATAGCGTTATCGCAGTTTTTCTGTTTTCGTGCTTCTATCTGTGCAACTCCCCCATTATAATAGCGAAGTAATGACGATACAAATATTTTTTCGGCTTATTTTAGTTAGTCATTTAACTGAATTTGAAACTTTGTTTAGTTCATAACGATGAAGCACTCCTGTCTGATCATATATATCAGAATATAATCAGAAAGAAAAAAAAAATTCATATATATATATATATATATATATGAATTTTTTTCTTTCTGATTTGATATTTATTTTTGTAATTATTGATTTCGAAAAGAAGCAGGATGGTAATAGTTTTCAAGTTACTGTCAAAAGCATTGTTTTTATTTTTTATTTTTTATTTTTTTTTTATGTGCAGTAGGATTTAAAATTCAAATTATGCTTGTTTTTTGTTTTTTACAAAGAAAAGAGGGAGGGAAGGGGAAAGAAAGAAAAGCCTATTTAAATATTGTAGGGATTATTGTGAATACAGGTAACTCAGGATGTACAATTAGTATATGTAATTATAATTAATGACGGAATTGATGGATAAAGATAAAACCCCGCGTAGACCACTTACAGCTTTGGGCTAAACATTTCTAATAAAAACCTTTGTTCTTTTAATACTATGAATTTTTTTTTTTTTTTTTTTTTTTAATGAAACTTGGAAGTTCTAGAAACGAAAGGCAGAACTTTTTCACCCAATTAAAATTTTCGCCTTCGTTTTTGGCCGTGGGTCTGCATATCAATTGCAAAAAGGGTTGACGGGTGGAACTCATGATTTGTGGCTTCTGCCTCAGGACGAATTTGTGAAGCTTGGAATGTGTTTAATAAGTCTCCGTGGCCTTTATGGCTTAGTTGAGAGAATCTTCTTTTTTGTTTATTTTAATTTATTGTTTATTTTTCTTTACGAACAAAAAAGCCTTGAGGAAAATTTTCCACTAGGTTTTACTGCAGCTACTATTAACGAATCGAAAACAAGTGAGTTTTTCACAGGGGAGAGGGATTGAGGTAGGGAGTTGAATTTATGGTAGAAAAGAATTAGAATTATTGAGTTATTATTAAAATTTGTTCTCTGGCCTAAATTAGATGTTTTTGCAATTGACAAAATGTTATTCTTGCTAAGAAGTGATTGAAATGTTCTGTATCTGTGAGTGTAAAAATGATTTTCTTCTTAATTTTAAAAAATATTTCTTGTGTATTTTGTGTCATCAAAAGGCAGTCTTTTAGAAAATTCTAGTAATTTAGGTTAGAATTTAAGAAAAAAATTAAAGGATAGGTTATAACAGTAGTTCTCTCCACTTGTGTATGAACTTGAAAGAAAAGGGATCATGAAAGTACATAGAAATAACATAACAAAACTGATAGCAGAGTATATGTACAATATTTTTTATTTATTTTTTTTTTCAATTAAAAAAAGCTAGATGTAAGATTCTTGAACTGAAATCCCTGAAGAACTTTTTGTTTTCAGTAAATAAAAAAAAAGTGAATTAATAAGAATAAATCTATGAATTAGTACTGAACAATGAACAGTACTGAAAAATTCCATTAGGAAGGTCAGCGACCCTTTTGCTTTACTCAAAATCTCCATTACAAATCATTGTTTACAAAAAAATTGAGAGAAAAGAGAATTTAAAATCTCTAATACTTAAAAATAAAGTAATAATGTGTTAGAATAGTATTTCGCAAGATATAACCTTCCAATATCCCTGTGTTTAAAAAATTCCAAATATAATATTCCAATGTCCTTTTAGAAAATTCCAAATATATTAATAAAACTTCCAAGATATAAACCTATTCTTTAAAAACTCTTTCCAATAACTTTATATAAGATGTTAAGTTCTTCATTTCTCTCCTTGCACACTCTATCCCTGCAGGCGCGGAGATATGAAAAGTGTATGCACTTGTATGAGTTTATTTAAGTCCTCTTCTAATCTTGAAACCTCTATTAAACCTTTAAATTCTTGAACTACTTCCATCACCAAATCTTCAAATGAGATTCATAATTACAAACTCCACGGCTTGCAAATAATATTTAATAACATTTAAAAACTAATAACGAACTACAAACGCCTGCAGGGATAGTGTGTGCAAGGGAAGAAATGAAGAACTTAACATCTTATATAAAGTTATTGGAAAGAGTTTTTAAAGAATAGGTTTATATCTTGGAAGTTTTATTAATATATTTGGAATTTTCTAAAAGGACATTGGAATATTATATTTGGAATTTTCTAAAACACAGGGACATTGGAAGATTATATCAGGAATTTTTAAAAAATACAAGGAATTGGAAGATTATATCAGGAAAGGACTTTAAATTTTTTAATTTTGAATATTTAAAGAATGATTTTCTAACAATTGTTATTTGGTTTTATAATTTGAACGTGTTTAAGTGTCACGTTCTATTATTGTAAAATTTTTGAATTCTTGAGTTGTGATATTATTGTTTTAGTTTAGAAGAAAAATGGCTCGTTAAAGTCCTGTAAAAAGGACGAAATATCGCCATGGAGTTTGTAGTTCGTTATTAGTTTTTAAATGTTATTAAATGTAATTTGCAAGCCGTGGAGTTTGTAATTTCGCAAGATGTAGGAGTTTATTTTTACGTACGAAAGGTATTCAGATGAAAAAAAGCTTGAAAACCAACAGTTTGTGATGAGCATTTTATAATAAAAAAATTAATTACTATCAGTATTTTAAAAAAACAGTAGAAATTGTAAATGTTTTTTTCTAAATTCAAAAGAGAAGAGACTTCGCTGTCTGAACTCTAGCTATAGAATGTTAGCTCTTTGAGTGGCTTTCCTTATTTAGATGAGTCTTTATATTAAGATAAAACTATATAATAACAAAATGCGGTATTTTTTAATTAGTATTTTTTTAGTCCCTGATGAATCCCTAGAAGGACCAAACAGCCGTTCCAAATTTCTTCCAATAATCTATTCAGAAAGGCAATTTATGTATTCATGTGCTGTTCTTTTCTATGCTTGTTTTGATTTTTTTTTATATATTCACAGCACATTAAAATGTTTTATTTAGTATTTTTTTAATAGCGTTAAAATATATTTAATCTGTTTTTGTTTATATGTGTAGTTATTCGAAAGTTTTGTTAGAAACATCTATTATAGAAATACTGAAATTCTCAGCTTTAACTAAATCTAACTAAAGTTATAAAAAACTTGAACAACTCAATTCATCATCACGTATCACTGTATTTTGCAGAAAAATACTTATTCTGCTTCATCAGGCTTACAAAGAAAACAGAATAATATAAACAAACGATAAGTAGGCAAAGCTATAAACAAAAAGGGCAAGTTATAAACCAATAAAATGTTGGTAATGTTATCATGTTTACAATTCAAAACAAATACTTGTTGCGTATGTACTGTTTAAATAAATAAAACATTCCAATTATTTAAAAATTTCTTGATTTTTACAATTGTTTTTGAACTTTACTAACAAGGGCTTATTTCTACTCCTTTTTGCTTATTGAAACAATCCAAACTATTAATAACGCAAGCTTCAATCGTAAACCTTGTAGTTTTTATCATATGTATTTTTATACAGTACTAGTCGGCTACCCGTCGCGTCGCTTCGCTCCGGAAGCCTCCCTTATGTAACGGAAAACAATTTTTTATTTATTAAAAACACACACACACACACAAATTACATCAAGGAAACTAAAACTAAAATTTTTTAAAAGCTTTTTTTTAATTTAATTTTTGATGTCTATATTCTCTCAATTCTACGACTGCTTTTAGAACCACCTTGTAAATCATATATCTATGATATATTTTTATTTTTTACAGAGATTAGAATGTTGGCCTAGTGGTCTAATGGCTAAGACGTCTAACTTCTGAGCAGTTTTCTACCTAATAGAAATAGTGCATCTTTCTTTCTTGACTATCATTTTTTTTTATTCCTATTGATACTTTTCAGTGGTTTTCGAGTTAGAAATAGTGATGGTTTTTGAGTTACAAATAGTGATTTTTCAGTATTCTACCTAATGAAATACTGCTTCTTATTTCTTGACTCTTTTTTTTTTTTTTATTCCAAATCATATTTTTCAGTGGTTTCTGAGTTACAATACTGTTCAGTATTCTATC